>OU974066.1:6030226-6209074 GCA_918843915.1 Notodonta ziczac | reverse complement strand
TCCCGACTCCGACTCCGACATTAATAATAATATAGTAACGGGATCGATTCTTCTTATATAGCCTAGACCAGAGGTACTCTAGAAAATTTTTGTCCAATAGGAGCGCTCCGCGTCGGCCAATCAGAATCCTCGAATTTTTGTAGTTACCTACATTCCATTCATTCGCGTAGCGAGGACTCGAGCGACAACAGGCGACTTGTAACCTGGTTATTATAATTGTGTAGAGATTATTACGATTCCTAAATTGTTATTTCTTAATGGTTATTTAGATCTCGTAATAAACTCCAAAATTTCCTTAAAAAAAATCCTTAAAATATTACCACCGTGTTACTCCTTTAAGCCAGGATCGACAATGGTTTTCTATGATGACTGCTGAAACTGAAAAGTTTGACCCTTGACGAGTTCCCGAAAGAAGCTAAATTAAAGAATAAAGAATAGAAGGAGTTGGAATAGGGAACATTGTGAAGATTGAGAGTCAACAAAGGGAAGTTTTACTTAAAGGGTTAGGAACATACGCAGCTCTTCAAGCCAAAACGTGTCCAGGTGTATGTATATTTGTGTGGCTATAGATGGAACAGGAATGATGATGAAAGAGGATGAGATGAGGATGGAAATAAGGAACTATTGCATTTTAGTGAGCAGAAGCAAAATAATGTTTCCAGCGGACTTGTATCCCAGTCACACGATTGTGCACTTGCATCCCTCTCGCACATTGCGGCACTATAGGTCAATCATCAGTGTCCCTCATGAGAGTCCACACTAGTTGTTACTCTCAAAAATTATAGGTTAGTAATTGACCATGTCCGCGAATCACCAGTCTCCGCACGAGTTATGGTGGCACAGTTTAAGCTCCACCCGTTGTTTTCCTCCAGCCTTCCTCTGCGATCGAAGATATTAGAAAATATTAGATCCCGCCTCACAGATGCCTCAGCCTGGTTCGACTAATTGTCGGAAACGAACAAGAAACGCCTTCGTGGAAAGCAAAACCTCTCTCCGGTACATCGTCGCAGCCCCGCGCTACGTGAACCATGTACGTGACCATCATGACATATGACCATGCATCACCGCACCCCACCTTATGGGTTTAGCGCCCCTGCAGACCTGTCAACCAGACGCCACAAGAACACTCCCAAGAGACCTTATCTAAACAATGATGACCAATTGTAGCGGCACTTGTTAGTTTAAAAGTGTCGCCCTCCAAGAACTCCCCCACGTACGTGAAGAATCTCATTGGGCTTGGCCCTGAAGCAATATCCCCGCTTCCCCCTACACTTAGGGGGGCGCGAGAAGAGCCACTTGATGACGCGATTCCCCAACCATCTACGACAATATTTCATGACAAGAGACATGATAACCCACTGATCCTGTGGACAAAGTGCAGAAGGTTATGAGTAGGAGCAAACTGCAAATTAAGAAAAGGCGTTTGACGAGGGACTGCTGTATATACTGACGACGCCTTTCTCCCCGCGCCACTTAGTCGCAATCATCAATCATACAAAAAGAGCTCGGCCCTGAAGCAGAATCCCTGTTTCCCCTGTGTGCAAGAGGGCGCGTAAACCAATGTTCGATTACGATTCACGCACCAATGGCTTTCCGCCACTACTCATATGTAAATACCTATATATGGAGTAAAATGTCCCCTAGAAATAAGGTGACACACATTCGCCCTATCATGTCGTATGCGAGTGTTGTGATCGCCGCCTCCAGGCCATTCAGACTTCCTTCCACCGTATACCTTCCACCACAAAGCCATGGGAGCCCTGTGGTTTATGTGGGATGTGGATCTTCATTCTGACCTACGCCTAGTGTCCCGAGCACTAGTTTATATTTAATACTAAGTTACATGTATTCATTAAAAAGTGTATAAGCTTCTTGAGCGATCAGTAGTATTAATTTAGCTTGTTGTGCGTCTTGGCAAGCTGTAAGCACAACAAGCATCTGATAATAAATAAATTAAGTTTAAGTTTAAAAAGGCTTCTCAGTTGAGCCGAGGCCGTGCCCAATGTGGCGCTCCCTTGAGATAGCTGCCCCCCCCCCCTGCCCCTCTGGCCGGCCGCTTTCTCTCTCCGGGTGAAGTGGTTATGGCCCCTCCGGCCAACAACATATAGGCAATAACGAAAATGGGTTTCGCTGCTATTTCTCGTGTATTTGAACACGCACGGAACCGAACTGAACAGAAGACCTCAAGACATTGGACGGCGGCGGCGGAATCTACAACCTAGAAGCTAGAACCTAAGCCATACAAGAATACAGTCAATGTATCGAATTAGAATATCAAAGCAGAAACAAATGTTTTAACCGACTTCCAAAAAAGGAGGAGTTTATATGTTCGTCTGCGTGTATTTTGTTTGTTTGGTTGTGTATGTTCATCGATATATTCGCCAATTGTGAAGGGTATACTCTGGAGGTGGTCGCATTATCATCAAGTCAAGATCTGATGATGGAATCTTAAGGAAATCGAGGAAATACTAACATTGTAATAAAATCTTAGAAGTCAATTTTGACACGCTTCCCGATTGAGCTGAAATTTTGCGTGATACTCTGCAGCGGCGCCACCATGATAAAAAGTGACAAATCATAGTGGGAAAAAATGTACGATTAACGTATATAATGTACGTATATCGTATTTTAATGTACCTTTCCCAGGTACCGAGATAATTGATATTTTTAGTGGCGCCGCTGGGGAGTATGCTCTCCAGCGGCGCCACCTGGTTCTCATACTTATGAATGATATTGGCTGCTAAATTTTATTGGAAATAAATGTACCTATGCAGTCTACTATGTACATGTCAAAAAACATCAATATTATACAGTAGTTTAATTTATTTTGATCATTTATATTACCCTAAAAACGCCCGAACAGCTTAGGTTCACATACCTAGCACCGACAAAGCTAATGGTATTAGCAACTATATTCTATTGGAAATAAATGTTTGGACGCTAAATAAGAAGTACATATTAAAAGATATAATTATTAGACGGTAGTTTATTTTTTTTCATTTATTTAAAGTTACCCTAAAAATGGCCGTTTACAGTTGATATTCACATGCCTGGTACTTACAAAGTATTATGGTTTAGCAACTATATTCTATTGAATATATATACGAATCCTGTATGTTATTTATAAGTTACAAATTATCATTATTCAATTCAAATCGTTTATTTTGTTTAGGCCTACGGGGGCACTTACAAATTGACAATTTTACATATTTTTTTTTCTTATATCTACAACCGGATCGGAACGCGACCTCGACTGAGAAGATCCGGCAAGAAACTCGGCGGGCTTGTCTTTTTACATGTCATTTTTTTTTATCGCCAGTTGCTTATATTCAATAATTACAAAGGGTAGTAGATATTAACATAAATATTATAATAGCCTTTTGATGTTAACAAGAATTACACAAATAATTCGGACTAGTAGGGCAATACACGCTACGCTTTGACATTATTATTGACTGTCGAGATTTGAGCTGCTTACTCCCAAGCTGATTTATCATCCAAATAATCCGAGATTTGATGAGCGTCGCTCCTTTGCTCAAAATTATTTGCATTTTTTTTAACGAACATGAGATTTTCACAGATAAATTGTGACACAACAGTTAGAATATTTATTTCTTTAAATTTTTCTCTGAGGGAGATTCTTGGAGCTAGATTGTAAATAGCTCGTATAGCTCTTTTCTGCAAAACAAAAATGGAGTTTAAGTCAGCAGAGCATCCCCAGAGCAGTATGCCATATGACATAACGCTATGGAAATAACTAAAATAAACAATTCTAGCTGTTTCAACGTCGGTTAAGTGCCTGATTTTTTTAACAGCATATGCCGCACTGCTGAGTTTACCCGACAATTTTTTGATATGAGGACCCCATTGCAATTTTGCATCTATAGAGATCCCTAGAAAGACAGTTTCCTCCACAAGGTCCAATTCTGCTCCATTTAGTCGTATATTGGTTCCTACTTGTCTCACATTTGGCGTTGAGAACTTTATACATTTCGTTTTATTCTCATTAAGTAGAAGATTATTTACATTGAACCAATCTACAACTTTAGCGAGTGCGTTGTTCACATCGTCATAATGTAAAAGCTGTCTTTTAATTTTAAATAATAAATTTCATAATATTTTTTTAAAATCTTCGCCAGAGTCACAGGACTAACGGCGGCGCGGCGCACCTCAGCTATAAACGGGCGTTTTCAAAGTAGCTTTAAATTTAATAAAATAAAATAAACTGCTGTCTTATAATTATATGTTTTAACATGTACTTCTCATATAGCGTTCAAACATTGATTTCTAATAGAATATAGTTACTAATACGATTAGCTTTGTCGGTGCTAGGTATGTGAACCTCACCCGTATACGGGAGTTTTAAGGTAAAATTAATTAATTGAAATAAATTAAACAATCGTCTTATAATGATAATTTGTAACTTATAAATAATATACAGGATTCGTATATATATATTCAATAGAATATAGTTACTAAACCATAATACTTTGTAAGTACCAGGCATGTGAATATCAACTGTAAACGGCCATTTTTAGGGTAACTTTAAATAAATGAAAAAAAATAAACTACCGTCTAATAATTATATCTTTTAATATGTACTTCTTATTTAGCGTCCAAACATTTATTTCCAATAGAATATAGTTGCTAATACCATTAGCTTTGTCGGTGCTAGGTATGTGAACCTAAGCTGTTCGGGCGTTTTTAGGGTAATATAAATGATCAAAATAAATTAAACTACTGTATAATATTGATGTTTTTTGACATGTACATAGTAGACTGCATAGGTACATTTATTTCCAATAAAATTTAGCAGCCAATATCATTCATAAGTATGAGAACCAGGTGGCGCCGCTGGAGAGCATACTCCCCAGCGGCGCCACTAAAAATGTCAATTATCTCGGTACCTGGGAAAGGTACATTAAAATACGATATACGTACATTATATACGTTAATCGTACATTTTTTCCCACTATGATTTGTCACTTTTTATCATGGTGGCGCCGCTGCAGAGTATCACGCGAAATTTTGCATACTTATGTACGTTTAGTAACAATGTAATAACTCTTGAGCTGATCTGATGAAGGAGTCAGGAGGTGGATAGCGGAACTCTTCAACGGCGAACAGCAAAGACACGAAATTTTGTAAATGGATTTTATTATAATATAGCGTGTTCTAAACTCTATCATGACATGGCTGCTGCCAGGGTTGACTTCCGGCGAGGGAACTCCTCAATAGTGAATAGTACAGACATGATTTTTTTATACATGCATTTATATGTGATGGCCCGTTTTAAACTTCGTCATTACGTGGCAGCTAGATCCGAAAAGCTTGTCTTTAAAAATGTTTTTAAATTAAAACTAGTTTTGCACTAAAAAGGGCTAAATACGGAACACCATCTGTTTTATAAAACCGCAGTTTGTTTTGCTGGTTATGCATGCTCATAATCCGTCCGCGGTATAACTCGACAAATCCAGCAACTCTATAAACATTTCCTTGGCCATGCTCAAATAATTGCTAAAGCAAAATAAAAATATGTTATTTTTATTTAAAGCATTAACGAATAAACCGACTTCAAAAACACAAATAGGCATACAACACATATAATAGCAAACAAGAAACTAATATAATTATTATAAGCGCTACCCACTCAACTGTTTGAAGTCGGTGCCAGCCAAGTCGAATAGGTAGTAGATAGATACTACCTACAAGTATCTACCTACTTACTACATTCATAGTATATATCTACTACCTACTTGGCCTACTTAGCGTAGGGTGCCGCAGCTGCCACTCTGCCTATGTATATCGTGTAACGCTACTGACGCTTAGCACGGATAGAGTGGCCGCACGGCGAGCGCCCCGAACGTCCGTAGGTGCGATCATAGAGCTTCGCTTGAATAACAACGGTTTTACTCGTCTAGTGTCAATACCGAGCTTGGTTGACAGTTTCACCCGAATTAGTTCAAGTTGACAGGAAATCAAAACGATTATATTTATTCTATAGATAATAAATATTGCACCGTACCTTGTATAGTGATTAGTGACGCGTGAGGATTAAACGCGCGGCGCGCGGCGGCTCCGGCGCGGGCGCATCGCATCGTACCGCATCGCACCGCACCGCACCGCTCCGCGGTGACACCTGAAAACCATACAAGAAAATCATTGCAACGTGCGACTCCGTACTTTACAAGACTTTGACAAGATAACCAACTCCTTTGAAACCCTGAATCAGTTCCTTCATCAGTTCACCGTCCCCGCTGCTCCCGAGCGCCTCATACTTCCACACCAGCACTAGTAAGTAATACGTTTTCAGCTCACCAGATGTCGTTAGGTTGGAATGGATGACGTTATCTGTCACTGTCACTTACAGATACAAAGTATATGCACCATGAACCAGTTGTACGTAGTGTTTTAAACTTCCTAGATTTGGAGTAATATATCCGCGTGTACCAAAGACCTTAAAAAAATCCACTTACCACTTCGCCTAAATCTAGTAAAAATGGTAAGAATAATTGTATTATCAACAGTATCATTGTAGTGAATCCATTAGCAGGATAAGTAAGAATCCAATCATTTGGACGGCAAGATACCTTCAAGGATATCACTGAGTCAAAGTCAAACGAAATAGGTTTGATCTCAGTTTATGAAGATTAGCACCTCAGTCATCTATTGTGATGAGAATACTAAAAGGCTACTTGCAGCTGGTAAAACAAGATCACTCACAAAATGTCAAGTCGATGTCAGTGCGCAACGCTTGTGTAAAATTTGCGCAGAGTTTATAGTAACTTGTTATATGATGTATATTTGGTAATCCCGAAAATCCCAGGATTTGTTTAATTTAATCCAAAGATTTTCGGGATCAAAATACAGCCAGAGATTCGGTATCCCGAGATCGAATCCTTTAGCTGTGACCCAAAAGCAAATTAATCACTGATACCCATCGGCTGTAAACGACGATAAAATTGCAAAAAATAGAGCTTACATTTAAAGAGAAAGAGATTCAATAAATTAACAATACAAATACTCATTATGGGAGGCAAATATTAATATATTCGGAAAATAGACACACATCCATGCAATAAAATTTTTTAAAAATCGTATAAAACTACTTTCGTACTCACTTTGTGATCGTACCGTGGTAACGTGAACACCCCCTACCGTAGTGCAGCGGAGATAAGCCTGCTCCCACTTCGACCGGAACCTCACCCCCGTACCTAGAATACACCAGAACGAGGTGCTTAGCAGAGCCCAATGCAAGGGAAAACGACTTCTGGAGCGCACCAACTGACCCAGACCAAACCAATGAGAGGACGATGCATTGAACACCAGCGTACCAGCGCTGCCATCCCATGGAACCATGACCATGGATAAAAGTAAGCCGCACGCAAGTATCAAAATTACCGAACGCGAATACCCGCTTATCTACATTATACCACCAGAAAATACACCTACAATATTCAACTAAACCAGCCCATAAGGCTTGCTTTATCAAACATTGAGCACCTTCAGATGGTATGCAATGATATAAATTAAAACTATAAAAGCGAATAACTACAATGTTTGATACTTGTGTTTAGCTCGGGAGCTCTAAAATAATGACCATGAAATTATCTGTGCAAGGCCTTTTAAAACCTTGCCATTGTGACCGCGCACAATCCTGGTCTCAAATGAAAACGAACTTTATGTCTAAACCTGAAGGTTTATTCAGCAAGCGAACTAGTAGAAAACTGTACATACAAATCAAAAAACCTTACTAAATAAACTACCACACACAATAGCGCGATCTAATTTTGATGTACCGACATCTAATGACAATTGTCCGTAACAAACACTTTAAACTTCGAATACGCTTAAACATACCGCCCACCAAGGACACCAGTTTATGTCCTTAATAACAAAGGTCCGCCCACCATGAGGTCAGGGGCATTAAAACTAAATAATTAGACACTATAACATAGTATCTGCGATATGCAAACAGAAAACAAAACTAGATTCAATAACATTAAACAAAACAGACAATCAATAACTCTACTATATAACGCTTATTACAACTATAAACAGTGGACTGTAGAAATCTATTAAAAACGAACATTATAAAATACAAACAACATTAAGTTGTAACAGGCAAAACACAGCTTTAATGTAGGACGTTTAATCAACGATCCATTGCATTTAAGAATGACGACTCGCTTTATCTTGTCTGAACCTAGGTGCTTAATTTTGACTCTACCTAAAAGCCAACGAGCAGAAGGTAAGTGATCCTCCATTACTAAGACCACATCTCTAATAACGTGTCTGGCCCATTTGTATTGCTGTACTAAATGTACTAAACACGCATTAGACCATCGTCGCCAAAACTCCTGCATCTTGCACACAAACTGACAGATATAACTTTTATAGCAGTTATGGCCTCGACCCTTGGTTGTCCGAATTTTGATCGGACCTTCAAAATCAACACCGCTGTGTCGAAACGGTCTTACTGGAGTGACTCTACTAGACGGTAACTGACTCATGAACTGGGTTAACTCCGCATCCCAATCCAATCCAGAAAGCCAAAGCTTTTGAATAAATATCTTGAAAGTGACGACGCACGGTGCCGCCCAACCAAGTGGATCAAACCGACATAAAATGTCTGAAACTACCTTTCTCTTTGTGATCGGAGTGTGTAGTATGGGAAGCTTAACTGAGTATTTGAACTCATCACACTGACGTTCACATGAAATTCCTAAGATTTTCATCACCTCATTTCTATTAATATCTCTCTTTCCCTGATTCTGATTCTGTTCCTCCTTCCGCTCTAATATTTTATCTCGCCACATTACTCGCTGAAAATCGACGTATTCAGGAGCGACCTTCATCTGCCTGTACATTTTTAGAATGTCAGCACAGAGACTTATGGGGTGCATTTTCCACCTCATAATGATGTGACGTAACGGCGGCTGCAATGTGAGACCGACCAAACGATCGCCGTTCAGAGACACTCCGTTCAACCCCTTCATTGAAGCATCGAACACTATTCGATTCTTGGTGGTGGTTCTGTCTTCATGTACGACGGCATAATGCGGCAAATATACAGCTGTACCAATTTTTACAATCATTGCCGTTTACGAGCTTCATACGACCAAGTTCGATGTGTTCGTGAAGCACTTCGGAGTACCGCGCTTTAATTTCCGGGTTCTTCATGAATTTATTTACAAGATGTCGGAATCTCTTTATAGCAAGGTCTCTTGAACTTCCGTATTGACATTGCGGATCGTCGTTGCAGAAAGGAAGATTGTCTACGTACCGCCCAGCTTCATAGCGGTAAGTAGTTCGAGCGTAAATATCTTCACACCGTTGCTCGTCTAGGGAAAGTGTTTTCCGTGTGGAAATAACTGACTCTATCTCACATAACTGTCGCAAAAGTGCGTTGTCATCAGCCTGATCTGAATTGCTTGTAATGACATGATGACAATGAATAAATTCACGGTTTGATAAAATCTGTCCAGAAAGGATCCAACCAAGAGCTGTATTCTGAGCCACAAGTAAGTTAGTTGGACCTTGAATCAAACCTTCTCTAAGAACCTGGCCATAAATTTCAGCACCAAGCAAGATGTCTATCTTGTTTGGTGTGTGGAACTCTGGGTCAGCCAAAGTGACTGCTTCTAACTCAGGCCAGTTGAATTTAGTCAATTTCTCGGAAGGCAAAAGCGAAGTGATAGTACCTAAAACATAAGCATTAACTTGAACACTAAAATTGGAATCTAGGCGTGAGTGAATAGTCATTGTGACTGAAAACTTAGAGGCTAAAGCACTCTTCTCACCACCTAACCCTGATACAACCGACTTAACCGGCGTCTTCTTAAGTCCAAGTAGCTGCACTGCTGATTCCGCTATGAATGATGCCTGGGATCCTTGATCCAATAGCGCTCTCAGCAGTTGTGTCGAGCCGTCTCTAGTCTGTGCTTCGACAAGAGCTGTGGTCAACAAAACTTGAGTAGGTACTGACCTTTTCGAGAAATGTGACACTATACTATTTGATGTAGTTGGTTCGCTTGCTGATAACGATGCCTGATTGTCCGACACCGCTGACTTGACTTCAACTGCTGTGTTCGAACTCTCATTGGAAACAGTTGAATTTGAGACCGATTGGACCTGATTAACGGGGTGCAACAACGAATGATGCCTCCGTTTGCATATACGACACAAAGAGTTTTGACGACAAAACTTTATGGAGTGGTTTGATTAAGGCAATTATAACATAACCTATTGGTTTGTGCAAAATCATGACGGGACTCGTAACTCTCTTTAGCAAATTGCTTACAATTAGCAATCTTGTGGTTTTCTCCACAGAATGGACAAGAAAAGTTTACAATAGCGTTACTTTCGGTACTAACAACATGATGTACCTTTGGCTTGTTGCTGTTTACATTTGGTTTGGGTCTATCGGAATGTGTGTCTAAAAACTCGAGCGCGCGGAACCTAGCTTCTAAAAACTCTTTAAATTCCGAAAGCTTGGGTAACTGATCTTTCGAACTGATGTTGGTTTCCCATAGTTTACGGGATTCGGAATCTAACTTTAAGCTAACGATATAAATAATCATAATATCCCACGTAGTAACATCAATTCCGAGATTCTTTAGACCATTAAGACATTCCATGGTAGTATCTAACAGACCTTTTATAGCATTAGAATATTCTATTACATTCGTTTGACTCATTAAACGCTTTAGCAAACAATTCGACAGAAATCGTTTGTTATCGAATCTACTACGCAACAAAGACCAACATTCTTTATAATTGTCCGAAGTAACGGGTACATGTCTGACAAGTAATTCGGCTTCTCCGGAAAGTAAGCCCTTTAAATAGTGCATTTTTTGCACATCCTCCAAGCTGTCATTCTTATCAATTAACGATGTAAACAAATCTTTAAAAGTGGTCCATTCTGAATAAATTCCTGAGAAAACTGGAATTGAAATCTTTGGCAATTTAACACTACAATTATTTACGGAACTTACATTATCGGTTGACTTTACATATTGTTTTCCAGTATTGCGAAATTGATTCAAAACATCTTTTAATTCGGCCTTATACACTAAATAAACTTCCTCGACATTCTCATAGACGTCATCAGTGAAATACTTTTCGGATTTTCTATGATAATCCGTAGCAGCTTGTACTATGTGGTTATGAGTGCTTATGAAACCTTTCCATGCAGCCTCAAGTGACTCTAATCTGTTTTCGACATATGAGAACGTGATTCTTTCTTTAGGCGATTTTTTAAAATTAGAATTAGCCTTTTCAATAATAAGTTTTTTATCTTTCTGCAATTTATATAAAGACTCCATGTTTTGAATTCAAAGTTAACACAATATTCCAAATTCAAACTACACGAAAAACATTTAATATCAACTTCAAAGAAAATGTCAAATTGCCTAACCTACAATATTAATTACTACGAGTTGAAATAATTCCGAAATTATCATAAGTATTTCGACTGCTTAACCTTATTCAAAATCGTGCATAGATTCCCCGTCGGACGTTTATGCCTTAATATAGTTCTAAGTTGAAGCAAACATGAGTACATTTTTACAAGTCCTGTAGTCAACACAATTTTCTCTTCTTACTTCGTACTCGTAAAAATGAACCAAAACGTACCCACGATTTCACTTCAACAAACCACTTCACTTAACTTTACGGACGTCAACTCTGTCACCCACGACTGCGATGGCGCTCTCCAAACTGCTCAGCTCCGGGACTCCGCCCAGGCTCCGGAACTCTGCCCTGGCTCCGGTCTCGGCCCTGGCTCGGGGTCTCCGCCCTGGCTCAGGGACTCCGCCCTTGCTCAGGCAGCTCCACACCAACACACCTCACACACTTTACTAGGATGTGGACTTACTACGCCAACTCACTAGCCATCGGGGCTTTCACTCGCGCGAGTATCCGACTCGTATTGGACCATGAACACGCACATTCCAGGTCTCAAATGAAAACGAACTTTATGTCTAAACCTGAAGGTTTATTCAGCAAGCGAACTAGTAGAAAACTGTACATACAAATCAAAAAACATCAAATAACCTTACTAAATAAACTACCACACACGATAGCGCGATCTAATTTTGATGTACCGACATCTAATGACAATTGTCCGTAACAAACACTTTAAACTTCGAACACGCTTAAACACATTGTATATTCCTACCTTCAATAATATAAATAAACTAGAGAAGTGCAAAGTCAGAGTTTCTACAAATTCAAACCTAAAACAACGAACGTAATTCGATCAAACTTTATATGGGAAGATAAACGTCTAATAATTAGTAGTCTTACTGGTAGTGTTTCGTCAGACTTTAAATAATATTCTGGATATAATCAATTTTCTAATTATCAAAACTACTAAGGTATAAAATAAAAAATATATCAACTATTTCTAACTCCTCCACTAGCGGAATCTGTATATCTAACTGTTCCTAGCTTATTCTAAATATTACCTATATTAAAGTAATTTTTCATCGATGTAATGAATGACCGAAAGTTTACCGAAACCATCAATATCGAAAACGTAAATTAGCGGCTAACCTAATCTCTACCTTGTCCCTGCATTCTTCTCAAACTACCCTCGAATATATTGAATTCTCTTGGACAGAGGGCGAGCGCAAGTGCGCTCCAGCCAGAGGGGCAGGGGGGCAGCTAGCTCAAGGGCGCCACAAGGGACACGACCTCGGCTTGGGCCGCTGCCAGGAGAGGTGGCGAGGGTAAGTCTACCACCGGATCGGAACGCGACCTCGACTGAGAAGATCCTGAGAAGATACTGAGAAGGTAAGTAGACGCACCTTCTAGCGGAAGCGGGGGTTCGTCGACCTCGCCAGCGAGGTCGGTGTCTGGTGGGGAGTGTGCGTGTGTCGTTCTCCTCGACATCTGAGTCTAGGAGAGCGGTGAGTGGGTCGGGGGGTCCAGCAACACATGCCGCGGCCTGCGGCGGCATGCATCTGCCTCGTGTGTAGATGCATAATCGGCGGCGGCGACGATTAAGGGATTGGTGTGTTCAGAAGCCTTCTTGAAATAGCGTTCGGACGCTATTTTGAAGTGCTTCTGGATAGAATCGAGGCGTAAGTCAAAATGAAGGTCTACGTTCCTTACGAACCACGGGGCTCCGACGGCTTGGCGAAGGAAGCGAGACTGAATGGCCTGGAGGCGACTAATGTGCGAGTTAGCCGCGTGGGCGAACACAACGCTCGCATAAGACATGATAGGGCGTATGCAAGCTTTGTATAGTGTCACCTTATTTCTAAGGGACATTTTACTCTGCTTGCATAAGAGATAATGAAGGCGACCGAGCACAAAGGCGGCTCGATTGCGGACGTTTCTAATGTGAGGACCGAAGGTCATGGAGCCTGTACAAAGAGACAGTACCTAAGTTGGAGCAAGTGTGGCGTTTGGAGGGGCGTCGAGAGGTGGTCCTGGCAAAAAGCACGGCTGCGCTTTTGTCCGGGTTCACCTCTATTCGCCATTTCCTAAACCACTCTCCGAGAGAATTGACAGCGCGTTGGAGAACGCGTCTGATTTGAGCCTTGTTACGATGGGAAAAATAAAGCGCGGTATCATCCGCGTAAAGAGCGAGTTGCACATTGTTCGTACGGGGAATGTCATTAGTGTACAGACTGTACAAGAGGGGGGAGAGCACGGAGCCGTGAGGGACTCCTGCCCTGATGGGGTGGGGTGGGGAGAGCGTGCCCTCGACTCGATATCGAAAGGTACGGTGTGACAAGAAGTCTCGTAAGATGAGCACGAGACTGTCTGGCACGCCTAAGCGGTACAACTTGTAGATCAAGCCGTTGTGCCAGACTTTGTCAAACGCCTTAACGACGTCAAAGAAGAGAGCTCCCGTGGATAGGGGGCGACCGGGGGAGGAGTTGAGACCTTTGAGAACGTACTCCGTGATGCGGTGTACTTGGTGAACACAAGAGTGGCCGGCCCGAAAGCCGAACTGCTCGTCTATGAGAAGATGATTTGAAAAGATATACTATTTGAGTCTTGCTAAAAGCAGGCGCTCATAGAGTTTGGCAATGGCCTTGAGGAGGCTGATGGGACGGTAGCTCGCAGGGACGTTGCGGGGCTTACCGGGTTTATGAATGCCGATGACTATTGGCTCCTTCCACGCATTGGGAAAGATGCAGTTCGTCATAGCGGCATTGAAAATAGCTACTAGGAGACAGATAAGTTGGGCGGGTAAGAGTTTGAGAACTCTGTTGCTAAAGCCGTCCGAGCCCGGGGCCTTCTTGGAGTTGAAGACGCCGACACCGTGGCGCCGAACCAAACATGGTCATGCTTGAGCGCTCTTGGACAAGTTTCAACCTGCTCCAAGCCTAACATCATGCCCATTTTGACCTAGTATCACGCAGAATGCAATTCTTTAAACTTAACAATGAGAAGTACGCCACACTCAGAACTACCAAAAGGGGCATTTTAACACTATCAATTGATACGTCAGTCTCACTAGTTTTATCAGATTAATTTGTTTAAATTTGAAGTAATATTAATTATTTCCTTTATTGTATTTAAAAGCCTATATGAATTGATACCTAATTATATTTATATTTGTGCATAAGACGGAACCACGGACGAGTCTGTTCCGTTACGAGGGAAGGGGGCTTAACTTCCGTCCCTCATTCATCGAACGAAACACAGCTATAACAGCTACTTTCCGCCGACGCAGCGCCGGCACCGCCCGGCCGCGCCAGCACGTGCATGAGCGCCAGGGTGAGAGCCAGGCTCCACCACTGTCGATTTCTTCATGTGTCATCTTACGGCGGTGGTATTCCGTATAAGTATCCTACTAATATTATAAATGCGAAAGTTTGTGAGTGTGGATGTATGTTTGTTCTTCTTTCATGCAAAAACTATTGAACGGATTTGGATAAAATTTGGAATACAGATAGTTTATAACCTGGATTATCACATATAATACTATAAATAAATAAATAAATATCGCCAGATTAACCCACTTACTGAGAATAACTCTCATACTAAGCCTGTACTGTGGGCTCCGCGCGATGGACTGCATGCGGGCGATACCAGTGACACCCACGCCCGCGGGGGTATCGCTCTAATCGATATCGGAAACGGATGTGGAAATTTTGAACTTCTGTTATTAAAATTAGTTAGGTTGGAATGGAGAAGGCATGTGACTAAAAGAGTGTTGAATATGAATGTGTATGGATACAGTGCGAGAGGAAGGCTCAAGAAAAGATGGATGGATTGTATCAAGAGTGATATGAACAAGGTTGGAGTGGATGTGAGTATGACAGGAAAACGCGATGAATGGAAGGAAAAAACATACTGCGCCGGCCACAGATAATGGGTAAAGGTGAGACAGATGATAATGTGTTTTGAAAATTAGTTCACTGTTAAAAATCGTAAGACATCAATCGAATATAACAACTCCAGTTGTCTAAAACAAATAAAATAATAATTTTAGCCCTTTTGACGTCCCACTCCTGGGCACGGGCCTCCCCTCAACACGAGGGGGATTCAGGCCATAATCCACCACGCTGGCCCAGTGCGGGTTGGCGGATTTCACATGTCTTTCGAAAATTGGTTAGATCTTCTAAGACATGCAGGTTTCCTCACGATGTTTTCCTTCACCGTAAGCAAGTGATAATCATATAGAAATTATGATTCGCACATAGATTTCGAAAAATCCAGAGGTTCGAGCCGGGGTTTGAACCCGAGACCTGGTAGCCCGCAAGACGCGCGCTTATCCAATCGGCTATCACAGCTTAACAAAAAAAATATATAATGCGGAATACGACTTTAACAGTAGGAACCCATATTGGGAGAGTTTGAATCGGTCTATACTCCAGATTTTACATAAGTTGGTCCCGTCACATACTCCCACCGCTGTAACTCCTGTAAACCAGGATCGACAATGGTGACCAATAATGACGTCGAGGTTTGACCCTCGACGAGTCCCGGGGACAAGTTAAATTGTCTTAGAACCTGCACGTATTTAATCGAAATAAATAATAGGTGTTGAAAGAAAAAAAAGACACTTCCCTCCGGTGCAAAGCGGGAGACAAAAATAGCTGGTATAGGCTGATTGCATGGGATAGAAGCAAGACTGTTACAACTGATTGAAGACCAGTTGTAAGGCACCAGGGATATTAATTAAACAAATTGGACCTAAACTTGTGAGCTGATTATACTTGATTCCAATAATAGGTATGGCAAAAGCGCTTGAACGCACGGAAATGATCCCTGGTTCCCACAAGGGCTGTGTAATAAACTGCTCCAGATGTCACTTGCAGGCTATTTAACATAGTAGTCCGTTCGTTGTGCCAGAGACACTCTCCACTGGATGTGATGTGCAGATTGTTCATGATTGTTTTGCGGCGTCGAGCATTGACACGAAGGAGAAGGAACCAATGTGAAGTAGAATAAATTGCTCCTAAAGTTACCATGCCCAGTCAGAAATTGAGCCACACAGTGGTCCACCTCCAACCACGCCCTCTGCAGACGTTCACGAACGCATGGAAATAATTGGAGGAGGTGGCGGCCCTTAGTAGTTGTATCCCATTGAATTTACATCGGCTGATAAACAATACCCTTTGCGTTGCGCGGTTAGGTAAGCACAGGTGTGAAGTTTAATCGGGCGGGTTTGGACCCTCCACTTGAACCAGGGGCGCTCAGTAGGTACATAGATAACGGGATGTTGGCACAGTACCTGCAGCGGCGCGCGCGTGTCCCGCCCGCCGCGGCGCGGTTGCCGCGGCCGCGCAGCAGGCGCCGCCCGCCTCGCCCACACACCAGCCGCTGGAAACCAAACGAACCAATAATTAATAAATAAATAAATATCGCCAGACTGACTAAGCTACTAACTAAGCTACGCTTGTACTATGGGTACCGTACAATGGACTGGGGGCGATCCCGGTGACACCCAGACCTGGGTAAATTACGAAAAGGCCATTTCCGAAATGTGGGAATCGGAACCGCAAACACCCGGTGCAGTGAGCCGAGCCTACGCTCGAACGACTGCGCCAAGCGGTCGTCAAATTAAAAAGGTGGAGAGTTTTTCCTATATTAATAAGGAACATTAACTTAGAATGGGTCTGTCCAGATTGATTTAGTAATTTTATATTTCAGGTCATATTTTAAGAATGCATAATCTTTAACGAGGCCCCTTAGTCAATAATAAAAAAGGCTTAACTGGCTCAATAACACTTTTGGTATTCCTTGATTAAATCAATCTTTTCAGTTATTTGTTAGAGAATAATTTAACTAAAGATCGTCGGTTCGAAAGACACCTATCTAATATATTTTTGGTAGGTACATAAAGTATTATTCTATTCTACATCATCTTATCTATACAAATAAATTAAATTGTCTGCTTGTAATATCAAAATAACACCTTTTCACTAAATGCATATGAAAGTACATACGACACCTATAGCAACTACGCAATTTAAACAAAAATTGTCTGTGTGTTTGTTCCGGGTAATCTCCGAAACGTCTGGACCGATTTTGACGGGACTTTCACTGGTAGATAGCTGATGTTATAAGCAGTAACTTAGGCTACTTTTATTTAATTATCCTGTCGCGCGGGCTCAGAACGCGGGAGCGGGCTTTTTTGTTAAGTTAAATTCCACGCGGACGAAGTCGCGGGCTCAGCTAGTATCTAAATAAAAACCTGGCTTCATAACCGTTCAAGATGGGCGCGTCCACTGTTTGTATTTGAAATACCTCGCGGATACCTTTATCTAAACGCCTGTGAGAAGTGTGTTTGCATGAATTATACTAATATATTTTGGTAAAGGTCAAACACGTCAGGCATCTCATGGCAATTATGGAACAACCTGTTTGTCCTATTCAAACTAGTCCCTTTCATATACGAGAACCGCTACGTGAATACACCAGATCCTTATGTATGGTCCATGATGCTATCATTTCCCTTATAATCACCTTTAACGACATCTGAGACACAAACATGTAAATAAACGCACTTTTAAAAATATTAATATTTCATCTATAGTAACGCTCTCTCTCTGCTTCTGTTCACCTAGCAAAAACGTGTGTCTCATTGTAAAAAAATAATAAAATAACCGTGAACCACACACAACGTTTTAATTACAAACAACATCTATTCTACCATACGAACTGCAATCAGAAATTTAACAGTTCAAGACCTTCCTAAAATGTTTGGACTACCTGAAGTCAGGAATAGAGGAATGGAGAATAATTGTTGTCTGGTGACAGTTCAACATGGGACCAACCACAAACTTTGTCTGTAAGTGCGACATGCAATCATTATCATCTGCCTTACCTGTTTCCCATATCTGTGGTCGGCGCAGTATGTATTTTCCTTCCATTCATCGCGCTCTCCCTTCATACTCACATCCACTCAACCTCTTGATACAATCCATCCATCTTTTCATGTGCCTTTCTCTCGCACTGAATCCATCTACATTCATCACTCTTTTAGTCACATGCTTCTCGTCCCTTCTCATCACGTGTACAAACCATTCCAGCCTCCTAGCTCTTACTGTATCTGTTCTAAGCACGACAAGTAAGTCAAATCAAGTAAGCTGTAAGTTTACAAATACGACATGTAATAAACTTCATATTCAAAATCAGGATTCAGGGCACACTGCAGGCGAACCCAGTTACAAATAAGATTAGGAGGACAAGAGACTGGCAGCGCCCCTAACGGAAACTTACAGCGTTACTCATAAATGTGCAAGTCTACGCGAACAGAGAATCCACTGAACCATGCGAGGGCAGCACTGTCCTTCATTTACTATTTCTTCACAGCACGTACCTACACGCAACGAACACCTTTCATAAAATAAATGAATAGAACCGTAGAATAATAATAGTCTAAGATCCTCATACGATGAATTAAATAACGACATCTTTGGGGTGTTTGTTGCTTTGTAAAGATGGTTACCCTGTGCCATCTATCGGCTCCCTAGTCTACCATTCAATTCGTACACAGGCCTGACGAGCACGAGCCCCAACATTTTAGATAACCTTGATACACCCCAAGTCCATTCATACGATCTGCAAATCTAGTCGATGTAACTGCATCAAATCTGATATCGGTTCAGCCTGGCAGACCCTAGACGAACGTAAAATTATTGAGCTCATCTATAGCTGTAGGACCTTGGAGCTGAGGGGCAGACAGATATTTGTCAAAATCTAGGAATTCGCTAAGCAGGCATCTTTGTTTGTGTATGTAATAAAGTAGGTGTACATCAAAAGCTTTCATATGTCATGGCTCTTAGGGGCTCCATTAATTACGCGAGGCATTTTTGAGAAATTTTCAACCCCTAAGTGAGATTTAGCGTGATCCTCTCCCCCCACCTTACGCAATTAATGGACGACCTCTTATCACTGTTGATGTGTAATTTACGTTAAGCTTATTGGGTCTCTGCCCTATCTCTGCAATTTACGTGCTCGTCTCACGACGTTACTTACGTACGGGTACTTACTGCGAGGAAAGCAGCCTTGAACACTTCCATACACGTTGGGGAGATGTTAAGTCGGTCCGAGCGAGGGTTCGTTTTATTTTCCAAGAGGATTAATGTGATTATGACAGAAGAGTGTAGGTTTAGTTAGATGTAGTTAATTCCCTCGAGGTCCAAAAAGTCCCAATATGTTCAATGTGTCCACCACTTTACTAATCGAGGTTCATTAAGAGGACAAACCGCAATAAAGAAAAATGTACCGTCACGGAAAGCGAAAATTTCTAAATGGTATTTTGTCACGGGACCCCCGGCAGATGTTAAACATAATATGTACTGATGTGTACGCGCGCATACACACAGGCAGTCGAGATCGGAGGCATGACGGCAGACTGTTCGATGTTACTGCCAAAATGCGCTAATCGATGTTTCACATCAAAAGTTTAATTTGTGACATCGCTACATAGTATAAAACAAAGTCGCTTCCCGCTGTCTGTCCCTATGGACAGACAGCGGGTTAAAGTTTTAAAGATCTAAGCATACATAGGTATGCTTAGATCTTTAAAACTACGCAACGGATTTTGATTTGAGCGGTTTTTTTAATAGATAGTGATTCAAGAGGAAGTTTTATACTTAATGTATAATACATCCACAATATAGTAGAGAAACACTGATAAAAAATATCCGTGTGAAGCCGGGGCGGGTCGCTAGTGGTCAATCCTACTAACATTATAAATGTGAAAGTTTGTGAGTGTGGATGTATGTATGTATGTTTGTTACTCCTTCACGCAAAAACTACTGTACGGATTTGGATGAAATTTGGAACATAGATAGTTTATAACCGGGATTAACATATAGGATACTTTTTATCCCGAAATTTTTGTTACGTTAAATACTACGCGGACGAAGTCCGTGGCCACAGCTAGTAAATCATAATTCACACTGAAAACGTGACAAATATTTTTCCAATTTATTTTGACCATATTCGGATGCTAATATGGTCAAAATATGTGGAAAAACCTTTATCGGCGTAGGAATTTAGTTTAAAATGCTATTTGGATGGTGTAAAATTTAATGGACGAGCGTATCAATAAAAATACAAAAAAAAAATATAAAAAAAACTTTATTGTGTTACGGAGATGGGTCAGGTTCACTGCATGGTGTAAGAAGATAGAATTATTACTAATAGAACCCTAGAAGGAACCTACCACTAGATCAGAGATGAAATTCAGTTTGTATCACAAATAAACACTAGCATTTGCCAGAGCTTGAGACATTTATCGCATAATCATACTAATATTATAAAGAGGAAAACTTTGTTTGTTTGATTGTAATGAATAGGCTCCGAAACTACTGAACCGATTTGATAATTTCTTTCACTGTTGGGAAGCTACACTAGCCCCGGGTAACATAGGCTAATATTTTTTTTAAAATTAGGGATCCTTACTAAAACTCGAATAATGTAACCGCAATGTACCCGTGCGAAGCCGGGGAGGACCGCTAGTATTATTAAAAATATAAAACTATGATATACACAGTCATGTGATGATAAGGAAATAATTTTGTTCAGTAATTTTTAACTAGCTTTTCCCGGCGATATCGTTTGAATTACCGCGATGATAGACTACTAGTACAAAATGTCTCGACGCGTTCGACGTACTCAAGATCGGCCTCAGACTTGAGATTGATTTATTAATACGGGCCTTGCACCGCGAACATAACAACGAATCATAGAACACAATGTTTCACCAATATTGGTTGCTCTTCTGGCGTTCTCCGCCATGCAAGATACATGTACACAAACATTAAAAGGTCAAATCGATCAAAAGTAGCAATAGTCTATACAGTACCGGAACCCAAGGTGGCATGTTATGAACCTACATATGGGTAGGACATGTCTAGTCGTTGGACAACATTCATAAAGTCCACTGTATCCCCCCAAGTAAGGCTGCGTTGTTAACAGAGTTTGAAATGTGTGATCACAGGAGCTGTAGTTCTACATTAATACCGGACGATACTGTATTACTATCGCTACCAGGCAGAATCCATAGCAAATTTAAAATTTCAGTGAATTTACAATTTGTTCCGAACTCGCCAGACACTCACCTGATACTGACGCGATTTTCAATCGCCTGTAGTCAGGCCGCGGCCTGCGCGACCTATGCAACAAAAACACGATTACTAATAGCAATTATATCGAACATCCACTCATTTAGCGCCCGTCAGAGATAAACAATACATCATATCTATCAACTTTATTCAATGATTATCGAGATACATAGTATTATATCATTAGAAAATAAATAACATGCACCTAGATATATTTACATAAACGGTGAATAAAATAATAAAAAGTTTATAAATAAAAATAATTATTTTATTTCAAAAAAGAAAATAATTTAACAGGTTCGTTTACTTATACATTATTACGGTAATCACAATATACTACATACTGATGTGGCGGCGAGTGGAACGGTCACTGTACTAGCGCGCGCGGCTGACATCGCGCCGGCACAGTATCATACCCAATATCCATACATATCAATATACATAATTCCAACGGATGCTATTACACCGAACATTACAAATACAGCGGTAATTGCGCTGCGGCACACGAGACCCGATCGACCTCACGAGGCGTACGAATACGTTACCGGGAGGCTCGAGTCTCATGAGCGGGCGGCGCGGCGGTCATATCTTTGGTGTAATAGCACGCGGTGCGGGCGGGGGGCGCGGGGCGGGAGGCGGCTCACTTGGCCTTGGCGGCCTCCTCGGCCTCCAGCCGCTTCCTCATCGACTCCGGCATCTCGGCGGGCGGCGGCCGCGGCATGCGCAGCCACACCTGCAACATAACTCGGTCAGTACAAGTTCCGCACGCGCCGAGCCACTAGGGGGGCTAGTCGCTCGCTCTCATAGTGTACGGAGTCCCCAACAAATATCGGTAGGAACAATTGGATTTAATATTTTAATCATTGGAGCTGACTAAATTAACTAAAACTAAAAGACAAGCCCGCTGAGTTTCTTGCCGGATCTTCTCAGTCGAGGTCGCGTTCCGATCCGGTTGTAGATATAAGGAAAAAAAAAATGTAAATTGACAATTTGTAAGTGCCCCCGTAGGCCTAAACAAAATAAACTATTTTGAATTTTTAAAAACCTTCTCTTATAAATTTACTAAAGGGTTATATCTTGATTGGAGATGATAACGCAAATATTTGTGAAGATACGTCATGTGAAGTGCCGGCTAGCGGTCAGAAATTAGAAAATCTTGAGATTCCCACTAGTTGGATCTCAACAGCGAAAACAACATACGATCAGTGTGAATATTAGCAGTAATCACTCAAATTATAGAATGATGACTTCAAATAAATTCAGTACCTATTGAGTTTGTACATAAATTTCATCAGCACAAAAAATCCGATGGGCTGATAGTAATCAAAAGTGTTTGAATACGTTCAAAACTCATACTAACCCCATTTGACTAAGGAAAATGTGGACAGTAAAACCATACAAAATATAATTTAACCCTTTTGACGTCCCACGCCTGGGCACGGGCCTCCCATCACTACGAGGGGATTCAGGCCCCCCACGCTAGCCCAGTGCGGGTTGGCGGATTTCACATATCTTTAGAAAATTGCTTAGATATTTCAAGACATGCAGGTTTCCTCACGATGTTCTCCTTCACCGTAAGCGATTGATAATCATTATAGAAATTGTTTCCACATAGATTTCGAAAAACCCAGAGAGAGGTGCGAGCCGGGGTTTGAACCCAGGACCTGGTGTACGACGCGTGTTTAACCAATCTGTACAGTACAGGACAGCACTAAAATATTAATCAAATTAGGCCTCTAGGTAACATTAAGTGCACTCTACAATAAATTCCGAACAGACATCTTACCGTAAACATGTTTTATGCAAATGTTCTTTGTCTTGTTGATTGAGTCTCAATCAAATCAAATCTCGTCCGATACGATGTTGATTTGAGTCTCAAACACAATCCATTTCCATAGCGGTTTCGCATTAAGGCTAAAGCGCCCATCTAGCCCGCGAAGTTCAAATTTTTTGAGGTTTTTTAGAATTTTTTCAAAATCTGTCCGTAATCAAAGGCACATTTTGTAATTCGCGACAAAGACCGTGTGCAGTGCATTTATTAATACATCCAACTTACTCTAAAACATTTCAAGAACGACAGCTATCCAGATAATCTGGCAATTTTTGTATATTTAGTGATTAACTAGTATCATATCCACCGTGATAATATTTAGAGTAAAATAAATGTATTAATAAACGCACTGCATACTGTGTTTGTCGCAAGTCACAAAATGTTGTCTTAAATGTTTTCAGATTTTTGATAAACTAGAAATATACTCGAAAATTTTGAATTTCGCGGGCTAGACAGGCGCCTTCACCTTAAATCTCATTGTTTATCGATAACGATACGAAGCGTTTCGTTTGGAAATCTCGGAGCCCCTCCGACTACCCCCGTGTACCACGGAGGTTTTAGTGGGTAATATTCCCATGCCTCTCCTACAAGAGGTCTGGCGATCTTTCGAAGATAAAAAAGATGTGTGTTCCAAGGGCGCTGTTCGCTTGGTTTACCTTAACGGCATCGTAGATGAACCACTGCAGCGCGGTGAGCGTGCCGATCATCACGATCCTGGGGCCGAGCCCCTGCCACACGCCGCCCCAGCCCAGCTTGCCCATGATCGAGCCGATCGTCGCCGAGCGGTCCTGCAAGCGAATGCGACAATACAATCAGTAATACATCCAACGTCTGTCATGTACATCCACGTCACAGAACAATAAGCCATAGACGCCGCATATCCTCGGCTATACGGCACCTGATTTTTGATGGGTCCATTCACGACTCGACCATTGGCGGACCAATCAAAATTAAAATAAGCTGTCTTCCCCGATACCCTGCCAGCTTTTGACGATATCATTTTTATTAGGGTTCCGTACTTCAAATGGAAAAAACGG
Source organism: Notodonta ziczac (assembly GCA_918843915.1). NCBI lineage: Eukaryota > Metazoa > Arthropoda > Insecta > Lepidoptera > Notodontidae > Notodonta > Notodonta ziczac. Next base: position 6,184,658 of record OU974066.1, on the reverse strand, counting down.
AACCCTTATAATATCACTTTGTTGTCCGTCTGTCTGTCTTATTATTTAATAGTGGATGGAAACAGTGTCTTGTCGTATTGGTCTGTGATCAAAGTCGATATATCAGACTAATTATTTTACAAAAAATTCGGCAGGCAGTCGTACGACTCGTCTCATGTTAAGTACCAATACCAAAGGCATTGCTCGCACAGTGCAAACCTGAGCAGGAGTGGGATAATAAGCTGTCTCACTCGTCGTCCGATATGAAAAACAGAAAAACTTGTGAAGAAAACAAGCCCACTTAACCGTTTCTTGTACTTCAACTTCAAGACAGTGCGCTATTACTTGCATCAAAGAGAGCCTCAGTAGGAGACCAAATGGATGTAGTATGCAGAATGGATCCAACCACCCATACTTGGGCAAATTGAAACCAACTTACAACCACTTGGGCTAGGGTTGGCTTTGGTCTTCAGAGGTACATATGTGTGGGTGGATCGTTTTTGCATAACTATATAGAAATGTAAGTTGATAATAAATAAGGACTGTACCTGGTTGAGTTTGGAGACGAGCGTGTCTGCGGGGTGCGACACGATCGCGCAGAACACGCCGGCGATGTATCCCGCCGCGAACGTCACCACCAGCTGCTCGCCCTTGGAGCACTGGTCGCGCGGCTTCGGCACCACGTACTGCGCACGCGCACAAGGGTTATACGACCACTCGGCGCAGTGGCTGGATCGATTCCCGTAGTAGTAAATTTTGGAAATGGCCGTGTCGTAATTTGCCCAGGTCTGGGTGTCATTAAGATCGCTCCCAGTCCATTGTACGGTAATCATAGTACGAACGTTGCTTAGTTTGGGAACATACAGTTGGTGTGTCAGTTTGGCGATATTTACAGCAAACCCAACTATCCTTAAAGAATATCCCAATACTACAGTGTGGTCCCCAATTATTCATAACATAACACAACAAAGTTGTTTTCACAAATTCACTCAGAAAACAGCTAAGTAGTTAGTTATAGATCGTGATTCCCACATAGTGCAGTGTGCCAATCAGTTGAACAGATTCCGAACATTAATAAATATCAACAATCAGATAAAGGAAAACATTATACAACATTGTTGTAAATCAATAAATTATAATCCGTCAAGACAGCTCCCACTATAAAGATGCCTGGGATAATTTATTTAATCACTATATTCTACACATGCTTCCTTAGAGAGGCAGGCACAATCCAGCACAGAGTGTCCAAGATCCACGGATTTAGTTGCAACAAAATATACTTAATATATAAACTCTTCTCCTAAACAGCTTGACCGATTTTGATGTTATTTTATTGTACTTATGAGGACACCTGGATGCTTGTTGTCGATAAGTTGCGAGCAAAAGCTATAACCTTATAAACATCCGTATCTTATGTACACTATTGTTTTTTTTTTATGTTATTAGATATATTTCGAACTTTACTGTGCAATAAAGAGTTATTCTATTCTATTCGTACCTTGTAGAGCAGCTCAAGCGTCTTCTCGAAGCAGGCGAACTTCATCATGGTGTAGGGGATCTGTCGGCACCACAGCGGCACCAGCCCCTTGTAGAAGGTGCCGTACCCCTCGTTCTGCACCATCTTGGGCCACGCCTCGCGCAGCGAGCTCGCGAACCCGGGCATCGTCTGGATGCGGACCTGCGCGCGCGCACCACACACACGCATGTTAATATCGCTCTTGGTAGCACAGAGGAGGCTTATTTGTAGGAGAAAACATAATATAATCTTATATTTTGCTTCCCTAGTATGCAAGGGTGATGTATTTTGAAAGACATTGAAGATTTCTTTCACCATTCAGCAAGTCATATCTCAATGTTGCTGCTTGCTTATAGTCCGGAAGCCGCTCGTCTGAATATACCACAGATATAGATTTACATAGATAACGCAAATGCATGTACATCGCGTGTACGAAACCCCGACCAAGCGTCAAAGTTGTCAGTCCGCGCGACTACAGATATAAACAATATGAGTATGAGCGAGATAATCACTCGAGAGAATCTTAGCGGGCGGAGGGGCATCGGCGGCATCGGTGTCTTTGAATCGGTTTGGATTTCCCGTCATTAATGACGTCACAGTAGGTGTGAAATATTCGTCACGCTTGGTTTCAATACAAATCGTGATACTTGCGTTATCTATGTAAATAGACCCTTAGACTATAGCTCATATAGTGGAAATTTAATGTGTAGTATTAACGTTTTAGTAGCCCTCAGATCTCATAATCTACTATTCACAGGGCAACCCCGCGAGCCGCGCGTGTCGGCCACGCTGCGCGGGCGCAGGGCGACGCGACGCGACACCGGCGCGACACGGCCGCGGCCCGCGACCTCCCTCAAGCGCTTTTTTTTCTTCATCGGGCAGTGTATCATAATAAGGTGATAAGAACTGATTCTAGTGACTAACAGACCACGCAAATGTGGCCTCTATTCAGTCAGAATACGTTTCATTTTAATGGCAGCAACATCATTCAACAATCAATGTTTTAAACCAAATAATACAGCGATGATATTTATACAACTGTTGTCAGAATATGTATAAGCTTGTATTTTCTTATAATAATGACAATGTAATCTGGTATTTTTTAAGTTTTAAGCCACACTTAGTTGAATTAACTAGTCGTGTTAGCCCAATGGAAATGACCCAGGCATACGATCCTAAGGTCGTGTGTTCACATCCCAGTAGAGGGCGTGCTCTAATGAGTTTTCACAGATTTATATGACATTACCAAAACTCGTGCCGTTACCTGGGGTGATACTCTTAGCAACGATAATCGATATATCGTAACGAATCCTACCATAAATTCTACCTTTTTGCAGTCGTAAATCGTCTATTGTATTCGATATGACGGCAAAAAATATGGAATTTACAGTAGGATTCGACACTACAAATGTCACGATATATCGATTATCGTCACTAAGAGTGACACCCCTGGATATGTGGTGAGGCACTTTGGATAGAAAGTTAAGCTGTCACTACCGATTATTAAAGTCTCTCCAACACCAGTGTTGGCCGCTACTTCATACAGTTCCAAGTTGTACGTACCTTGGCGGCCTCGAGCGGCGACAGCGCGATGTCCGCGAAGAACTCGGCGGAGGCGGAGGCGGCCAGGTACACCATCGTGCGGTAGGTGTAGGCGGTCTCCTCGTCCAACAAGCCCGAGTATGTCACCTTGAACACCTCGTACAGACCGAACTTGCACAGACCCTGCGGACAGAGATAGCGGTAACAAGGGCGCCAGAGCGAGATGAAACTATTTGTGCAGCTCCGCAGTCTCATACAACGGCAACGGTTGTCTTCAGTCCAGTTCAGTAGGAACAATTGGATAATTTATTATAATCATTGAGTACATTGTAGTCTTGTACAGAACATGGCGGGTTTGTCTTCAATTAAACTATTAGAGGTACGCAACTCTTTCCTAATCTCCATTTCAGATGAAATTAGTGTGGCTTCAAAGAAAATTTTGATTGCCTTGTGACTCATCAAGGGTCAAACTGCAGTGTCATCATTGGATATCATTGCCGATCCTGGCTTACAGGAGTAACAGTGGCGGAACTAGCCCTATAAAAAGAACACAAACCAAAACGAATATAAGCGTTTGGTTGCCATTATTTGGCAAGGTCACCTGACATTTTGATTCCAAAAATTTAATCCAAATTCAATTCATTTAGATTTATAGCCAAAAAAAGCCTTCATAAGGCTTTTCTTTCTGCTTCCCCATGCATATTGAAAGTGGTTATCCCACCTGCAGCGAGTACCCGATGAAGGTGGGCGCCCAGCCCTTGGCGAGGCCGCGCATGCCCTCCTCGCGCACCGACACGCGGAACCCGTTCACCACGTTCTTGTACTTGTCGGCGTCCACCTGCAGCCGGCACTTCACCAAGTCCAGCGGGACCACCGCCGTGTGCGTGATACCTGCCATTCGAAATTATCGCTACTTTCAATTCGTTTTCATTCAGTGAAATTAATATTTTCTTTCACTGTTATTTCAATGGGCAGTGAGTGCAGAGATGACGGATGATAGGCTTGAATGGAAGAAGAGAACGTGCTGCGCCGACCCCACCTAGTGTGGGATAAGGGTAAGGTGATGATGATGTCACTTCAACTGTGATTTATCATAATCAATGATTTCATTCGTAGTGAATTTTCACTATGACACGTAATCCTGAATGAAGCCATCGGTCGATGATTTATCATAAAAACCATGACAGTACCAAACGCTTTGATTTAATAGCAATGATTTTTAACAGATTCTACCTATGTCGGTAGCAAGTGCTACTTATGAAAACCGATATAATATGATTTTTCACACGCTACCTGTGAAATGTTCCATCACTAGTGATACCTGCGCAGCGGGGGGAGGTGAGGCGGCGCCGACACACACGGGGGGAGGGGGAGGCTCATGATGGTAGGATAGCTGTTACGGTGTAATCATTGTGATACAAGATAACATCGTGAGGAAACCCGCACGTCTTTCGGAAGACGTGTGAAGTTCGCCAGCCCACACTGGGCCAGCGTGTTGGACTATGTCCTGAGTCCCCCCCGCCCTATTTAGGGGGAGGATGTGCCCGATATGATAGCAATAGGGTCGAACTCTAGTACAGTGGGAGAAAAATACTAATGGAAAAATGTAGGTATAGTTCCAGCATGTTTTTCAATAAAAAAAATGAATTAAATTAAATCTATGTTTATCAGCCGCATGCCGCGTGGCTTATCGCAATCAGACATTGTCCGTGATTGAACACTTTTCGCTCGGATAACAACAGATTATGAAAATCCCTTAAAAGATATCACTGCACCCTCCTGTTATCGCTGGTTGGTTATGTAAGCCGCTGATAACGCACAAGAGTGTACAATCAATCTAATTATATTGTTGACATGCTTTACTCTAATACCCTTGACTGGATAAACAGAGATAGATAATGTAAGTTATTTTATGAAAATGAAATATTGTTATAAGTGTTAATAATTTAATGAATTAGACTATATAAAATAATAATAAATATCGCCAGACTGACACACCAACTGTATGGTCCCCTAAGCAGCGCTTGTATTATGGGTACCGTACAATGGACCGGGGGCGATCCCAGTGACACCCAGACCAGGGCAAATTACGAAAAGGCCATTTCCGAAATTTGCCACGGCATGAATCGAACCCGCAACCACCATGTGCAGAGAGCCGAGCGGCCCTCGCTCGAACCACTGCGCCAAGCGGTCGGCAAATATTCCTCTACTAGCTGTGCCCCCCGACTTCGTCCGCGTAGTATTTAACGTAACAAAAATTTCGGGATTATCGGGATAAAAAGTATCCTATATGTTAATCCCGGTTATAAACTATTTGTGTTCCAAATTTCATCCAAATCCGTTCAATAGTATTTGCGTGAAGGAGTAACAAACATACATACATACATCCACACTCACAAACTTTCACATTTATACTATTAGTAGGATGGTTAGTTACAGCATTTTGGACACAGACGTTACTCTATTAGTAAACTACAGCAGTGTAGGTACATGTTTCAAAATGGCCCCACGGAGATTGCATTAGAAATCAAGCAAAGTGAGGATATCGCACAACTAGTGCTATTGGCCTAACTTAAACAGTAGCATTACATACAATATTTTCGTATACACGTTCAAAATGTAACGTTAGAACAAAATTAATTGCAATAACCTCTACACCTCTTATGTCACACATAACGAGGCTACGTCATAGAAATTTTGGCTCGCATCCAAAACATCAATGCTATTGATTTTTTAAAGATGCAACTTTTTTACAGTCAGTGTTGTTATAGCCTAGTGGTTAGAGGGCCCGTCCTCGTAGCTGAGAGATTCCGGGTTCGATCCCCATCCTGGCCATTAAACTATTGACGTGAGCTCACTCCTAGCACAAGCATTAGCTTAGTTGGAGGGGCTGAAGGGAATATTAGTAATGTGATAAACACACATTACTAGTAATTTAAAAAAAACATTAAACTTTTATAAAGAGAAATAAGCAAATTTAAAAGATATCAAGCTTTACACTATCCATGCCCAAGGTCTGAGGTATTAGTATGATGTCGGGCGGCGAAGGGCGGATGGCGGCTACTCACCGCAGGAGAGGATGCCGCCGAGCCCGCACAGCGCGAAGTACTTGGGCGACGCGAATTCGCACGAGTCGCCCTGCACCTGTGCCGACGCCGCCATGCCGCTCTGCACACAACACACTCCATTAACACCATATATAACACTGCAACTGGTGTAACAACTGCAAGCTTATTGATCTGTAACTTCAATATATAATAACAATAATAATTTAGCCCCTTTTAACGTCCCACTTCTCCACTCAACACGAGGGGGATGCAGGCCATAATCCACCATGCTGGCCTAGTGCGGGTTGGAAATTTCACATGTCTTTCGAAATTTGGTTAGTATTTCTAAGGCAAGCAGGTTTCCTCATGATGTTTACCTTCACCGTAAGCAACTGATAATAATATAGAAATGATGATTCTCACATAGATTTCTAAAAATCCAGAGGTGCAAGCCGGGGTATGAACCCAGGGCCTAGTGCCCGCAAAATCTTTGATTAAGAAAAAAATTAATCAAAGGCAAAGTACATAAATGGTTACTGTTTATACAATATTTGTTCCTTGTTAAGGGTTCTATTCCCATCCCATCTGCGCAAAGAAACTGGCTTTTCACAATTTGCCCTGGTCTGGGAGTCACCGAGATCGCCCCCAGTCCACTGTACGATATCCATAGCCCTAGTGTTGCTTGATTTGGAATTGTATAGCGTGTACAGCACTGGGTACAGCAATTCCGATTTCACATTTTTATTCGGATAATTGAAATGAATTTCTTAGCAACTGCTTAACATGTCACAATCAGTTCACAATCGGTGCAATTAACGACATCACGAAAGAGTCAGCAGTGGTGCGCCACAGTGCACCGATGGTATGTTACTCCTAGAACTCGCCGCCTATTACAAGCGAGTTCATGCATTTATAGGTGTGGTTTAGTGAAGCCCTCAGATCTCATAATCCAGCGGTCACCGGGCCCGGCCGGGCGCGGCCCCGCCGGCCACGTGCCGCTAGCGGCGGCAGACGACACGACGACGTGACGTCGACGCGACGCGGCCGCGCCCGCGACACCCTCTGTTACGAGTTGTCATCATCGGGCGCTTCACTACATAGTATAAAACAAAGTCGCTTCCCGCTGTCTGCTTTAGTTTTTTTTTGTATTGGGTATCCGTAGCGTAGTTGATTCTTTCAAGCTAGGCACTATTTTGGCCAATTTTAAATTGTTTGAGCTGCAGAAAGCTCAGGGTCCCTGAGCACGCAATGGAGAGAGCTCTACTCCAGGTATCGTAACGCGATATAAACAGAAATGAAAGAATCCTTGACAAACTAGAGTAATTAAATGTATCATTTAAAAAAGACGAGGCCACTGAGTATCTTGCAGAGCTGCTCAGTCGAGGTTGCCTCCCAGTCCGGTTATATACTTGCGAGGGCCTCCATGGGCGACAACAGAACAAAAGATTTGAATTTGACTTTCATATGAATTGCACGAATGGTCATCAGAGCAGAACTCTGTCACAAGCTGTGCGACTTAGTGTACATAAGTCTGTCGGTATTTGAAAGAATAGTCCTGCAAGATGCATGTTCAAGCTGTATGTGTGGGGGATGTTACCTGTTGGCTGGTAGCGGGTGCGAGCGCGGCGGGCTGGCAGTGCGCGGGGGCGAGCGGCCCGCGGAACGGGGAGTTCCGCGCCGCGTCCAACAGGGATGAGAACATTATTCTGTCAACAACAAAATAACTAATTATAACATCTGCAGCTACAGCACTAGACATACACATGGGTGATATCAAACTATTTGATGTTCAATATTTTCTTTATTTCATTCATTTCTTTTTCATCTTCAATATCTATATACTTGTCTTTAAAGCTTGCTTACAACTCCTGTTCACATCTATCTTTACCTCACACTTCATCCATCACTCACTCTACATAGATCTTAACATGTTACTCCTACATCCTATCTTACATACATTCCATACTTTCCCAAGAGGAATTCATGAATTAATTTGTATTTAATAGTTGCCATAAGCTGTTATGAAACTCTTGCTAGGATAGGATAGGAGATCCTCAGTTAAAAATGTTGTCATTAAATTATAAAAAACACTCCCTAATGGGTACCTATATGTATTTAGTTTAATTATTGAACTATTAATTCACTAAAACTAATGGTTAATAAGCACTGCAGTCAGATTAGTATAGTAGTGTTTCTATGTTTCACCGGTGTTTGGAAAGTGACCTCCAAAAAAGTGCAAAGAAAGACTAATTGACAAATCTATCTCAAGGTTTTGTGAAGCTACAGAAGTGTTTTAACATGAAGACAACTTAATTGCTGAATTGAAAATATTTCCAGACTATTGAGACTTTAAAAATTATTAGCACATTTTTTTTTGCTGATCAAACATCATCGAGAAACAGATTTAATCTGAATGGAGCTTACAATATCTAGGTGTACATTTTGTAATTTGTTATTTCATATACAAATTCGATGGGTGAATGTTAAATGGCTATACTTACTTGTGAAAGGCTGTTATACAATAATTCAGTTTAAAAACCCACCCCTCGAGATAGAAACTGGGTCAATCAATAGTTAGGACCGTGCTGGAAACACAAGTTATGCAACACAAATTCACTTATTACATGAATTTTATAATGTACTTTTACAATACATTCTTTTTTATAACTGAACATAATAATCACAGAGATCTGAGTTTGAATCTGAATAGTTATTTATTGTTCTGTATAATCTAGAAATAAATTGGCAACTTAGAAGTACTTTAAATACCTATTTATCCCCTTAATTTAATAGTAAAAAAAGTTAATCAAAGATATATTGTTTTATAATATGTAGGTAAGTACCTATGCAATCTATAATGCTGAAGTTGATGAAACAAAACCTTGCATTTTAATATAAAATTGGTGAATAGCCTTTTAATAGGTAGGGACCTACATAATATAGAAAATATCCTAAAATGTTTGAAGAATTACGAGACAGCAAAAATCAATGCCAGTGTCAGGGCAAGTCGACGCGAATAGCTGAAGGTTAAGTTAACTAACGATTCTTCCGTCACTAATCAAATAAACTCTTCATTACAGAAGTAAATTCGTATATTCTTCAACCATGATCATTGTAAAATCCACGGGCATATGATATGATGTGAACCCTAATCAATACCGCTGTTATCCGGGCCCACGTCAGTTTCGGCCAACCAGAGTATTTTACAAACGATAGATGGAAATTAAAAGAAAGAAGCTTTTGTACCGTTCGCTAATGTAATTAAACTTACTGACAATATATTCAAAAATACTATATAGGACAAGGTCACGTGCAAACATAATTGTGTTATAGGTTACGTAAGGGAAAAATCTAAGTTCACTTCGAAATGAAATTATATTGACACGATTTATAGAATTTATGAAGACAAACATATGAACAATTGTTTCCTAAATTAATAAAGATTATTGCTTTTAACTTACATGTTTTAAATCCGATGGAAACTATTTTCACACACCGTGAACACACCGCACCGCGCCTGACGCACAGTGCTAAAGGAAACAGTTTTGACAATGCCAGCGCCATAACGGAAGTTATATAATCACGTGTAGTTTTTTTATGTTATCAGTTAACTACAATGCAAAATAACAAACTATAAAAAGGCGATAAAATAATCAATTAAATTAATTTTATTTTATTTATTATAAATGATGAAAATTAGGTAAATAAAAAAAAATACATTTTTAGATTTATTTTGCCCCGCCATCTATCGTCGAGTAGCTTATACTATTTTAAGACTGTAGCGACATCTGGTGTTCAATAGATTATATGTTTATTATTGTTCACTCACTTTATATTGATTCATAATCAGTTGGTAGCATTGATGTAACGTTGATAGTGGTGCCATCTTTTATCAAAACCCTTATACTAGCACACAAGCCTAACATTTATTGACATCTGGTGTGCAATAGATGTATTTTTATTTTAACATTCATTATCGTTTCCCTAAATGGGTAGGCAGAGCTTTTATTGACGATGATATTTAAGTAATTATAGACCATATAAAAATAACTCATGAGTTGAAGTGATTAATTTAAGAAATTTATATATACCTTATACTACTATCACTGAATAGTTACATTTACTACTATTGATTTGAGGGCATGTTGAGAGTCAGAAAAATAATTCGGTTCGGTTTAAAAAAATCCATATATTTAGACAATCGTGGGACAAACGGATTATATTATATTTCTTTTTCTTTCTTTAAAAATGTAACCCACCCAGTTTAATAGGTGTTTCGGCAGTGTCAAGTAACAAATTGCAATAACAATACTTACATGAATTAATAACAATCTAAATATATATAACTCAAACTAAAGGTGACTGACTGACATGGTGATCTATCAACGCACAGCCCAAACCACTGGACGGATAGGGCTTAAATTTGGCATGCAGGTAGATGTTATGACGTAGGCATCCGCTAAGAAAGGATTTTTGATAATTCTACCCTCAAGGGGATAAAATAGGGGATGATTAATCCCGAAATTTATGTTAAGTTGAATTACACGCGGACGAAGTCGCGGGCACAGCTAGTACAATATAAACAATTTGACTGTCCACTTAGGAAAACCAAAATGGAGGCCTAAGTATATTAGTTTTCGAAATTACAAAACATCTCTGTGTCACTGAATAAAGTGATATTTGCCCAGACTAAATCACTTTAGTGGATTTTTGGCTGATATCAAGGCAGTTTTAAGCAAGGAAGTGTTAAGTAAGTAGTAAGTATTGTATTCTTTTTGGTTTTAAGTAATATGTAGGTACAAGTATCGTGCCAGGCAAGTGCCAAGATTTCGTGGTACTAAAAAGAATGTACAAAGACAAAGACAAATAGATAATGTTTACAACATCAAATCAGTAAAATGTCATTTCAATTAACTCTGTTTTATAATGCAATACTTAAACATGCTGTAGCGTTACAAAATCCATACAAAATCAAATAAGATGGCAAATCATACAATGTCCACCCCTACATAGCTCTCAGATGCAGCTTACATTTAAAATGGCTCGTTTATTGTGGATTTTATAACTTATCCAACCATTACTATATATTTTCATGTAGCTACTTACCAAATGGCGCCTCGTCGGAATAAGGGTAACTCAGGTCAGTCACCTCCCCTTTGCATGCCACCTCAGAGGCCGGTGCTGGAGAGCCTCAGTCTCTCTGGCCCAGTTCTGATGCAGCTGCCGCAGCGAATGGCCGCCTGCTCGTCCCGCCCACGCACGCCGTGCTCAAGACTCTCTTCGACATTATCCTACGACGAAGAATACTGTAACGCGGAGACGTGCTGTAGTTTTAACAGCTGCATGAAATCACAGCAAGAGTTCTGCCCTTTCGGTAAAAGAGAAGAGACACAGTCCTGCCAGCGGCCCTGCCCCGTTTGTCTGGCACGGAGGAACGAGGAAGATAGCTTTAAAGGGACGTGTCGAGAGCCACCACCGACTAGGAAGCTAGTAGACGCGTCGACTGACGCTGCTATCCGCTTCTACGTTGATCGCCAGACATCGGGGCTGATCATACCCCCTCAAGTGCAATCGTCGTGCTTCTCGAACAGCCAGATAGACGACAGATGTCTCAATATGCAGGAATCTGCGGCGCCGATGTCCAGCGAAGCGCCGCTATGCTGCAGGCCGCAAACCGACGCCCTCCCTCGTCGGCCTGAGGGAAGCTTCGTTCGCAAATCGAATACGTGTTTAACACCAAATCAGTCGATGTCAGCAGCCGCTGGCGCGGGTGGCATTAGGAAGCCGTGCTGCGCCGTGTCAGATGCGACGTTCGGGAGCGGGCAACAAGAGCAACGGTGCGCACTGCCGCCGTCCCCTGTGCAGCCGGTCATACCAAACAGACCGAGCAGCATAGCAAGCGGGACATTTCAGAACTTGGCAGCTACATCGATCACCCAGGTCAAGGATAAGAAGAGGAAAAAGTCGCAGAGTAAACTAGATGTAGGCACAGGGACGTGCGGCCAGAAGACGTGTCCGGCGAACAAGGCGGGGTGTCCGTGCCGGTTCCCGCCCGCGTTCAGCCATTTGAAGTGCACCGGGAACATAGGCAGCACTTGTCAATGTGCGCAAAACAAATAATCGACCTACTCACCAGTCCTTCCTTTGTTCTTTTACACCAAGATTTTATTAAACCGAATTTTGATCAATACAAGTCGGGTGGTGCTCTTATCCCTAGACTTCCTATCCTAAGGAACTCTACAAACCTGATGAATTTGAGAGGTACTCACTGTGGACCGACAGTTTACGATCTCGGAAACAATTGCCTCCTTCCTTATTTTACAATTGAATTACAAGAACTATGGATGCAGTCGTTTCGTGAATACCTCTCCTCCTGTTACGATAAATTTTTTAAAGTTCCTAAGGATAGGAAGTTAGGGAGAAGGTCACACGAGACTAATAACAAAAACGAACAATACTTTCACTGCAATAAATGGTTGCAATAGTTTTGCCGGCAACATTGCCATCAAAGCCATCAATACATTGCAATAGAAAGCAATATTTTTAGCATTGCCAAACATTCTGAATATTAAGCGCTTTGTCTATTAGATACTATTACAAATTGTACCCTAGAATTAAAGTAAGTAAGTAGGTGCACCAAAAACATTCGTGTTTGCAATTTATTTATTTAATCTGAGGTCTGTTGTTGTAGTTGTAGCCATTCTCGTTGGAGGCGGCCGCGTCCGCCGCCTTCTTCATCCTCCGCTTGGCTATCAGGTCCTCGGTTCTGATCACTAACTCTTTATTACAAGATCGGTTGGTCCCTTTGCGTTTTCCACAACTGCGCTTTGCTATGGAAAAATACACGTTTCATTTCAAGCACATACTTACAATTATTTTTGTACCTAGTGTGATCATATAGCTGTCAATAGAGTTACTTTAGGTCATGTTGGTAAAAGGCTTAACAGGCTATAAAAGGTAAAAGGCTTAAAAAGGATGAAAACCATACGAAATCACCCAACACCATTATTAAGTGATCCAACACGAAATTGTACCTACAATAAAACATCAATGTTAAATACGTGTTAAGTTACTTACTTACATTTTTTATTCGGTTTCGTTTTGACGACGTAAGTTATTGGTGATGTTTTGCGTGTGACCATGTTGCAGTTTGTTTTTCCTAAAACAAAATGTTTCACAGAATAACTTGTTACTTTGTTCACTTTTGTGAATCAAGCCGCAAGTAATAATAAATTCACTTAAGTTTCAGTTTCTCAGTAATTTAACTAACCGCATATCTTTTCAAGCTGTTCACGCAGCGGCTTCAGCAGCATGTTGACGGGATGCAGCTTGCTGTCGTTGATAAACCCGAACTGGGTCATGTCCACTGAAGCGGTCTTCTTGTAACAAATCTTCTGAATGAAATCCTTAGTTTTGGTCGACATCACCTTATACCGGAGCTGGTTCCTCGCCTCGCCGTCTCTCGACCATGATCTAACATTCATCTTTTTTGTCGCTTTTTAAATTGTATTCTTTTGAAAAGCTTTGCGTTGTTGCTAATTTTTTAAGAATTGGTACGCAGCAGAACTAAGTACTTTTAGGACTAACGCACCGTAAGGATTTTGGTTATATTTTGTTATTATTTCGGCATGTTTTTAGTGCGTGTAATTTTTTGGAATTCTTTATTATTACCATGGAACCAAAGATAATACAATACCAATACCACCTACGTCATATTTATATCAACGTTTGTTTTTATTTAAAGCACAAGTTTCAAGGATAGTTTACCAGTAGTTTACCAAGGAGAATAAATCACAGTATTTGTCTTTGAGGCTGTTGAATGAAAACATGACCTTGCGCAAGCATTCCTACAAAATTGACATGGATCTACAATCAATGCAAAAAAAAACGCTATTGATGCCTCGAATCTCCACATCCGGCCCGGATGTGTGTGAAGACCACGAGTATGCGTAAGTCGAGGACGGTCGAGCACGGGGATCGCCACGCGCCTATGAGTGAACCGGACCAACCCGCAACACCGCCGCACAGACCGAAAAAAATCTTCGCTTTCTACCTGCGACTGTTTTTAATAGAATATAGTGCAGAAGCACCCGTGTCATTGCAGAATGCAGACCCTGCTGTGCAACTCCTCATACTGAGTCGATCTTCAGCACGGTCAAATGTAATCGTTGGGCCGCACCCCAGGCAGCGCGCGCCACCACAATGACACTCGCTCCAAGGGCCCAGCGGCCCGCCGGCTTCGCCTCCGCCTCCGCCTTTTTCGCTACGGTCAATGCTCCCCCAACGACGACGGTGGGGTTGAGCGTGTCCGGCGACACCGAACCGACATCACGAGTTGCATCCGCGTGACCAACGCCGTGACGACGCACCCCCTCCCCGAACCCCGCACCGGTTTCTCCGGCTCCCCGAATTGATTTAACGCCCCGCCGCAGTAACTCGAATCTGTTCATAGGATTTAGTTTTGGAACATGCATCTAGCTCTTTACTTTTTAAAAGTGCCAGTTAATCTGGCCTATTTGAAATAAAAATATTGGAATTAGAATTTTGTCCTCCACGTCGGACGTGTCGAGTGACGATGACGAGGCTCGAGCGGACGTCCCACGCGCCCGCGCGGGCCCTACCCGCCATCCGCACAGCTCCACGGACGAAGAAGACGCTCCGAAGATCGGGAACGAGGCCAAGCGCCCCTGCAATCCCCAGTCAGCGCCACCATCCCTTTTAACCGAACCGGACCCTGTCTCCCAGCAGGAAGCCATCGAGAGTTGGAAGCGGCTCATTGTCTACATTGATGGAGAGTGGAACTCCATCCACAGATTATGTCGCCAACTTACCATCTCCCTAACTCTCCTACACGCCGACGATACGCCACGCTACAAAGGTACCTAATTTGCTGCCAAGAAGCTCTATAAAACTTCCTGGACATTCTACCAGACTGACTCTCCAAATGGAGACTCTCAGTGAATGTTAACAAAACACAGGATATATTCTTCAGGCTGAATCTGCCACCCACCACCAATCAAACTCCACGGCCGGGAAATAACATGGTCACCCACGGTCAAATACCTGGGGTTGACGATAGACCGGACCCTGTCCATGAGATGTTTCGTCAGTGATGTCGTAGTGCTGGTGAGATGCGCCCGCGCCCTCGATCCATCATCATCGTCGACAAACTCCGCCCTTTGGTCTCCAGCCTCCCTCGGCGATCGAAGCTCTGTATCTACAAAGCTTGCATTTGATCCAGACTCACGTACGCCGCCCCAGCCTGGGCGCAAGTTGAAGCACTTGCGTGCGTCGAACACGGATGGTGAACCACTAGACTCGCCTGGAAAGGTAAGAAAGAGAAACAACGCTGCAACAGGAAGATTGAAGACTCGCACGAAGATGAAGACGAAGATGGCCGGGAAGACTGTCCGAATCAGAACATAAGGAACTAGATATAACATATTCAGTTGTAAATAAGAAATACAGTCCACGCAAGCTACGAAGTTGTATTTCAATGCCTGTTCTCAATCGTAAGTCCGTTCTCAGCCCTTCCACTAAACTTCTTATATATTCTACTCTCGTAAGACCCTGCCTGACATATGCCGCCCCGGTCTGGTCAAGTTTGTCGGTTTCAAATTATAATAAACTTCAAACCATACAAAACAAGGCTCTTAAAATATCTTATAATACCCCATTTCGCACCAACCTTAAAACCCTTCATATCAATTTAAAATTTCCATTTTTAAAAGAATATATTCTTAAATTGTCCCGTAAATTTTATTTATATAAGAATCCTCATCACCGAAATATACTTATATCCAACATAGGTAAAAGCAGATTGTGTACACTATCTTACTCGCGAACATACAATCGATACCGACTCCCCCATCACTATTTCCTCCGTGAATCATGACGTTAGCTCGCTTACCAGCTGACGGCTCGTTCGCACGGAGCCACGGTGTGCCTATTGACGCAGAACTACCCGCACATTTCTTCACTTTTATTATATTATAAATAATAAATTGTACACTTAGTACTAACTTAGCTTAAAATTTATGTGTGTCCATACCAAGACTTGCTCATTACTTAAAACACCTTACAGTTGTACCAGTTCAGTTAACCATATTTATCAAAAATGTATCATTTTCTGTTTAATGTTTACAAAGGCGCCCTAGCCTGAATAACTTTTCTCAAACATGACTTGTATACAATTAGAATAAGATCAATTGTATTACTATGTAAGTAACTAATATGTTTCATAATAAAGACCTTGAAAAATCAAAAAAAATCAATCAATGCCTTTGCTAGGACCCCCACAGGATTCCACTTTTTTTTATGGACTTCTAGTCGTACCCTGCGCGCATTGCTACGCTGTCAAAGATTGGTCGTACCAACTCAGAAACCTTTATGGGCTCATGCGCAGCACTTTGCTGAAGATCATGACATGATCAAATGCATAGTTTACGATTCTATAAAGGACATACCTACAGACAAACATTCCTTTTTATATACCTCACGGCGTTAACGACATTTCACTCGTAAAACAACCCGTGCAATTGTCTTGTGAACACGTGCAACGGGCAAGCAGTGCAACTCATAGACGAGCCGGCCGCTATAAAAGGCGGCGCGCGTCTCGCAATGGGATCCCCCTCGACCCCCCTGCGCTCACCAACATGGAAGCCTCGGTCTGTCGTCTTTCCCTCACTGGCCATCCTGCCGTGGTCATAGCCTCCATCTACCTTCCACCTAACAAGCTTCTGCTTAGGAGTGACATCGAGCATCTCCTTGATCTGGGAAGCGCAGTCATACTGGCTGGCGACTTCAACTGCAAGCATGTCAGGTGGAATAGTCTCCTTACCACCCCTAATGGGTGGCGTCTTGACGCCCTAGTCGATCAGCTCGACTTTGACGTCATCGCCCCCATGCACCCCACTCACTTCCCGAACAACCTAGAACATCGCCCTGATGTCCTAGACATTGTCTGTGATGGATTGGCAAAAGCTAAGTACTTCCTTAGCGGATGCCTCTTCTCCACACCTCGCCAACATCCCTGAACCCCTCATGTCCCCACAGGACACGTCTCAGGCTGTAGATGCCTTCTCCAACCATCTCCAGTCGGCCATCAGCCACTCGTCTAAACAGGTCGAGGTAGGTGACTCCCACCGCTTCGTTCTGCCGGACGATATCAAAGAACTGGAACGAGCTAAGAATGCCTCCATCAGAGTTTACGATTCTTACCCCACCGAAGCTAACCGTGTTCGCATGCGCGCTTTACAGCGTGATGTAAAGCGTCGCATCGCCGAGCTTAGGGACGCGCGGTGGGGTGACCTTCTCGAAGGAATCTCGCCATCTCATCTAGCGTACTGGAAGCTGGCGAGAGCCTTAAAGTCCGATTCCACTGTCACAATGCCCCCCTATTACGCCCTTCAGGCGACCCCCCTGCTTTCGATCACGACGAAAAGGCCGAGCTTCTAGCCTCCGATCTCGAGAACCAGTGCTCCCCTAGCACCCAATCCTCTGATCCCGACCACCTGGAACTCGTTGATAGGGAAGTCGAACGCAGGGTTTCCTTACCCCGCACTACCACTCTCACACCGGTAACCGAATCCGAGGTGAAGGATTGATTAAAGGTCTCAACCCCAAGAAGGCTCTGACGGCATTAGCAACAGAGTTCTCAAACTCTTACCCGCCCAACTTATCTGTCTCCTAGTAGCTATTTTTAATGCCGCTATGACGAACTGCATCTTTCCCAATAAGTGGAAGGAGGCAATAGTCATCGGCATTCATAAACCCGGTAAGCCCCGCAACGTCCCTGCGAGCTACCGTCCCATTAGCCTCTTTAAGACCATTGCCAAACTCTATGAGCGCCTGCTATTAGCAGGACTCAGAGAGTATATCTTTTCAAATCATCTTCTCATAGACGAGCAGTTCGGCTTTAGGGCCGGCCACTCTTGTGTCCAACAAGTACACCGCATCACGGAGTACGTTCTCAAAGGTCTCAACACCCCCGGTCGCCCCCTTTCGACGGGAGCTCTCTTCTTTGACGTCGCTAAGGCGTTTGACAAAGTCTGGTACAACGACTAGATTTACAAGCTGTACTCATCTTACTTACAAGACTTCTTGTCAAACCGTACCTTTCGATATCGAGTCGAGGGCACGCTTTCCCCATCCCACCCCATCAGGGCAGGAGTCCCTCAGGGATCCGTGCTCTCCCCCCTCTTGTACAGTCTGTACACCAATGAAATTCCCCGCACGAACAATGTGCAACTCGCCCTTTACGCGGATAATCCTGCGCTTTATTTCTCCCATCGTAACAAGGCTCAAATCACACGCGTTCTCCAACGCGCTATCAATTCTCTCGGAGAGTGGTTAGGAAATGGCGAATAGAGGTGAACCCGGGCAAAAGCGCAGCCGTGCTTTTTGCCAGGTCCGCCTCTCGACGCCCCTCCAAACGCCACACTCGTTCCAACTTAGGTCCTGTCTCTTTGTACAAGCAACCTATCCCTTGGTCCAAGTCAGTCAAATATCTCGGGGTCACTCTCGATGGCTCCATGACCTTCAGTCCTCACATCAGAAACTTCCGCAATCAAGCCGCCTTTGTGATCGGTCGCCTTCATTATCTCTTATGCAAGCGGAGTAAAATGTCCCTTAGAAATAAGGTGATACAAAGCTTGCATACGCCCCATCATGTCCTATGCGAGCGTTGTGTTCGCCCACGCAGCCAACTCGCACATTAGTCGCCTCCAGGCCAATCAGACCCGCTTCCTTCGCAAAGCCGTCGGAGCCCCGTGATTCGTAAGGAACGTAGACCTTCATTCTGACTTACGCCTCGATTCTATCCAGAAGCACTTCAAAATAGCGTCCGAACGCTATTTCAGAAGGCTTCTGAACACACCAATACCTTAATCGTCGCCGCCGCCGATTATGCACCTACACACGCGCCAGATACATGCCGCCGCAGGCCGCGGCATGTGTTGCTGGACCCCCCCGACCAACTCACCGCTCTCCTAGACTCAGATGTCGAGGAGAACGACACACGCACACTCCCCTCGCAGGCGAGGTCGACGTTTCCCCGGTTGCGCTAGAAGGTGCGTCTACTTACCTAGACGCACCTTGGCACCCGACAAGCCCGCTGAGTTTCTTGCCGGATCTTCTCAGTCGAGGTCGCGTTCCGATCCGGTGGTAGATTTACCCTCGCTACCTCTCCTGGCAGCGGCCCAAGCCGAGGTCGTGTCCCTTGTGGCGCCCTTGAGCTAGCTGCCCCCCTGCCCCTCTGGCTGAACCGCACTTGCGCTCGCCCTCTGTCCGGGTGAAGTTGTTATGGCCACTCTGGCCAACAACATACATTCAGTCAAGAAAGTATCGGGAATGGATGATGTATTTATGGTTCCAAATTCAATTTTTTGTTTTTTTTGTTGTTGTTAAATTGGCACAACTGTTTTCTATTTTGGTGCGGAGTTTGGGTTGCATCTGTTATTTATTTTAAATACAGTGCTGTTTTTAGTTATATCATATCTAGTGTGTATTGCGAATTTCATAATGGACAAAAACATCGAACAAAGATTCTGTCTTAAATTTTGCATCGCCAATGGAATTTCGTGTTCGGAGTCACTGAAAATGTTATAGAAGGCTTACGGTGAATCGACTTTATCAAACACACGTGCTTATGAGTGGTACAAAGCGTTCAAAAGCGGTCGAGATGTGATAGAAGATTTGACTCGCTCTGGTGGGCCATCAACGTCTGCAACTGAAGTTAACATTGCAAAAGTGAAGGAAATCATGACTGAAAATCCTCATTCAACATTGAGAGAGATAGCCGCCGAACTTTCTGTGTCTCACGAGTCGATCCGTACCATTTTAAATAATCACTTGGGTATGAAACATGTTTCCGCTCGGCTAGTCCCAAAAGACCTGAAATTTCTCCAAAAACTCAATCGCATGAGAGTCGCTAAGGACATGCTAGAACGAGTCAATTCCGACCCAACATTCATGAAACGCATTGTTACTGGTGACGAGTCGTGGGTTTACGAGTTTGACATGCAAACTAGTCAACAAGCTTCCGATTGGCGCCTTCCAACTGAACCGAAACCGAAAAAACCACGCCAAAGTCGATCAAAAGTCAACGTCATGTTGACTGTTTTCTTTGACTATCGCGGTGGTGTGCACTCGGAATTCTTGCCGGAAGGTCAAACGGTAAATAAAGAATATTATTTAAGCGTTATGCGGCGTTTAAGACAGCAAATTCGACGAAAAGGGCAAGATTTCTGGAAAGAAAATTCTTGGATTTTGCACCACGATAGTGCGCCTTCGCACAAGGCCATCATTGTGAACGAATTTTTGTCGAATCGCGCAAAAAATACCATCGAGCAACCACCATATTTACCAGATATGGCTCCAGCCGACTTCTTTCTTTTTCCTTAACTCAAATTACCACTTCGTGGCACCCATTTTCAATCGGTAGAACACATAAAGGAGAATTCGCGGCGAAAACTGAACTCAATTCCGGAAACAGCGTTTAAAAATTTTTTGATGATTGGATTATTCGTTGGCGTAAGTCTATTGTTTCTGAAGGAGCATACTTTGAAGGTGATAAAATTATTTTGGATGAATAACAAACATTTTGAGTATTATTGATCTTTTCCCGGTACTTTCTTGAAAGAGTAGTATAGTCACTTAAAAAAAAAAGCAATGGGATCATTCGTTCGACGGCGCTTGCCCGATGCACTTGCTTACCCTCGCCACGAAGTGTTTATTTAATTAAGTAAAGTAATTGATCGTGTGATTTAATAAATCAAGAATTATAGAAGTGACTTCGTTTTACTTTGGCAATGTCAGACCTTTGATCCTACATACCTATATAGAAGATAGAAGAAGATAGATTACATTGTTCGTTGTAACTTACAGTGGCTTTAAACATGTTCGTTTAAACATCTTCGGACAGAGGGCGAGGGCAACGTGCATTCCAGCAGGTGCGGCAGGAGGGCAACTAGCTTAAGGGCGACATATCACCCACAACCCATGACGACCACGACCGCTCTGTCAAGAGCGTAACGACTTAGAAGAAGATCACCCACAACCTCGGCTTTGGCTTCTGCCAAGTGAAACAGCGGTGCAAAATCTACCACCGGTTCGGAAAGCCATTTTTAACCCCCGACGAAAGATGAGGGATTTTATAAGTTTAACATGTGTATCTGTCTGTGGCATCGAACCGCCTAAGCGGATGAACCGAATTTAATTTTTTTTTTTTTTGTTAGAAAGGTATTCTGATCGATAATGTTATAAATAAAATAAATTTAAATATCGCCAGACTGACATACTACTGTATGGTCCCAAGCTAAGCAACGATTGTACTATGAGTACCTACCGCACAATGGACTGGGGGCGATCACAGTGACACCCAGACCATAACTGGGCAAATTACGAAAAGACCATTTCCGAAATTTGCCCCGGCGGGAATCGAACCTGCAACCACCATGTGCAGTGAGCCGAGCGGCCTACGCTCGAACCACTGCGCCAAGCGGTGGGCCATGTTCTTAGCTAGGTTTCATGAAAATCGGTTCAGCCTTTTGAAAATTATCAGCTCGTTTGTAGTTAAAAAAGTCGTCGCATCGGGCGTTTCTCAAATTTTCAATTTTAGTTATATCTGAGAAAATTCGGCAATAAACTCAGCGGGCTTGTCGAATGCCATCATCATCTTCATCATCATCATCAGCCTATGCTTGTCCACTGCTGGACATAGGCCTCCTCTAATGAGCGCCATAGCGCCCTGTCTTCAGCTTGCCGCATCCAGCATCTGCCTGCAGTCTTTCGAAGATCGTCATCCCACCTGGTCGGAGGGCGTCCTACACTACGCTTGCCGAGTCGAGGTCTCCACTCAAGAACACGTTTACCCCAGCGGTTGTCGGTTCTTCGTGAGATATGGCCAGCCCACTGCCACTTCAGCTTGCTAATTCTTTGAGCTATGTCGATAACTTTGGTTCTCTGTCTGATGTATTCATTGCGAATCCTATCCTTCAGAGAAACTCCGAGCATAGCTCTCTCCATAGCTCGCTGAGCGACCTTAAACTGGTGGACCAGCCCTACCGTGAGTGTCCACGTCTCGGCTCCGTAGGTCATGACGGGTAGGACGCACTGATTGAAAACTTTCGTTTTCAAGCATTGCGGTATGGATGACGAGAAGACTCGACGTAGTTTCCCAAACGCTGCCCAGCCCAGCTGGATCCTCCTCTTGGCCTCCTTCTCAAAATTGTTTTTACCTAACTGCAGAATCTGCCCAAGGTACGTGTACTCGGAAACAATTTCAAGAAGGTGGCCATGTACGACCACCGGTCCTGGATCAATGTGGCCATTGATCATGACTTTGGTTTTATCCAAATTCATGCCAAGACCGATGCGTCGCGAGGCTGAAGCTAGGTCGTCCAGCATCCGGTTCAGCTCCTCCAGCGTCTCTGCCATTAGAACTATGTCATCAGCGAATCGCAGGTGCGAGATGTACTCACCGTTTATGTTAATGCCCTTACCTTTCCAGTCCAGCGTCTTAAACACATCTTCCAGCGCGCTCGTGAACAGTTTTGGGGATATCACATCCCCCTGTCTCACTCCCCTGCGCAGTTGGATGGGTTTAGACTGCTGGCCCTGTACTTGGACACTCATGGTAGCGGCGTCATAGAGACATCTCAACACCCTGATGTAACGATAGTCTACTTGGCATCGCTGTAAGGATTCCAGAACAGCCCAGGTTTCGACAGAGTCAAAGGCCTTCTCATAGTCCACAAAGGCCAGACACAGAGGCTGATTATACTCTTCGGACTTCTGTATAATCTGCCTCACTGTGTGAATGTGGTCTATGGTGCCATATCCTCCGCGAAACCCGGCCTGTTCCGGTGGCTGGAACTCGTCGAGTCTCCTGGCGAGACGATTCGTGACCACTCGTGAGAACAGCTTATAGACGTGGCTCAGGAGTGTGATGGGTCTGTAGTTTTGAAGAAGGGTTTTATCTCCCTTCTTAAAAAAGAGCACAACCAAACTCCCGCTCCACGCCTTTGGAGTTCTCCCACTGTGAAGGACGGTGTTAAACAGGTTCCGTAGCTCCTGTATAATAGGGGCTCCTCCTGCCTTCAGAAGCTCTGAAGTAATTCCGTCCTCACCTGGGGCTTTTCCATTTTTAAGCTGCCTCAGAGCCAACACGATCTCGTCTTGACTGATGTCCGGCAGTTCGTTGGTATAGTGGCGTGTCAGGGTGGCTCTGGAATCATGGTCGTCCCGTCGAATATGAGGGGCATGTGCAGCGTACAAACGGCCGTAGAAATCCTCTATCTTGGCAGAGATCTCCGGCTTCGACAATACGGTCCTCCCGTCGTGCGTTCTAAGCTTCGTCAGGTGGCTCCTGCCAAGCTGCTGAGTGAATACTTTGGACCCTCGGTTTCGCTCTATCGCCTCTTCAATGAGGCGAGTGTTGGAGCTCCGAAGATCGCGCCGTACCATCTTCGCAATTTGCTTATTCAGGTCTGACCTCTCTGACGAAGTCGCTTGGGTGGTTTCCCGTCTTTTTGTCATCAGCCCGAGAGTCTTATCCGAGAGTTTAGACTTCTTGCC
This sequence comes from Notodonta ziczac, assembly GCA_918843915.1. Classification (NCBI taxonomy): domain Eukaryota; kingdom Metazoa; phylum Arthropoda; class Insecta; order Lepidoptera; family Notodontidae; genus Notodonta; species Notodonta ziczac. The sequence continues at coordinate 6,160,997 of OU974066.1, read as the reverse complement.
CGTACGCTGCTGTTGGCAGAACTTGATGCCTTCGTCCCTCAGCGCTTCGACCAGATTATGTAGAGTCTCGTCAGTGTCATCAGTGGGTTCCAAGGCAACAAATCTATCCCCGAGAAGCTGCTGAAACTTCTCAGTGTCGAATGCCATGGTGCGTCTAAATTTGTTTGTAGAGGTATTAGTTAGGGAAGCGAGTATTCTTCGAACTCGCCGGCAGGGTCAATGTCTGGTGGGGGGTGTGGGTATGTCCGATGTCGGTCTCCTCGGCATCCGAGTCGAAGAGCGGTGAGTACGTCGGGGGGTCCAGTAATGCATGCCGCGGTCGACGACGGCATGTTCTGTGTGTCGGTGTCTCGACATAAAATTCTAAAATCCCAGGGTTTGTAGTTTGGACCTGCTTATGTAGGCATCTTGATTATTTTTTTAATTACAAATCGAGCATGCTACCAAGAGCTGCCTCAGTAGGTATTTCTCTAGTCTGAGAACTGTTGATAAGTTTTTTTATTAATTGACTAAATGTTGTGGGCCATAACAACCTCACCCGGACAGAGGGCGAGTGCAAGTGCGCTCCAGCCAGAGGGGCAGGGGGGCAGCTAGGTCGCGGGGGCCACAAGGGACACGACCACGGCTTGGGCCGCTGCCAAGAAAGGTGGCGAGGGTAAGTCTACCACCGGATCGGAACGCGACCTCGACTGAGAAGATCCGGCAAGAAACTCAGCGGGCTTGTCGGGTGCCAAGGTGCGTCTAGGTACGTAGACGCACCTTCTAGCGGAAGCGGGGGTTCGTCGACCTAGCCAGCGAGGTCGGTGTCTGGTGGGGAGTGTGCGTGTGTCGTTCTCCTCGACATCTGAGTCTAGAAGAGCAGTGAGTTTGTCGGGGGGGTCCAGCAACACATGCCGCGGCCTGCGGCGGCATGCATCTGGTGCGTATGTAGGCACATAATCGGCGGCGGCGACGAATAAGGCATTTGTGTGTTCAGAAGCCTTCTTGAAATAGCGTTCAGACGCTATTTTTAAGTGCTTCTGGATAGAATCGAGGCGTAAGTCAGAATGAAGGTCTACGTTCCTTACGAACCACGGGGCTCCAACGGTTTTGCGAAGGAAGCGGGTCTGAATGGTCTGGAGGCGACTAATGTGCGAGCTGGCCGCGTGGGCGAACACAACGCTCGCATAGGACATGATGGGGCGTATACAAGCTTTGTATAGTGTCACCTTATTTCTAAGGGACATTTTACTCCGCTTGCATAAGAGATAATGAAGGCGACCGAGCACAAAGGCGGCTCGATTGCGGAAGTTTTTGATGTGAGGTCCGAAGGTCATGGAGCCATCGAGAGTGACCCCGAGATATTTGACTGACTTGGACCAAGGGATAGGTTGTTTGTACAAAGAACTGTTGATAAGTGTATTACCCTATATGGTATCCTTTGGAATTCAAGTATGAATACCCTCCTACTTATCCTACTATATATAATACTAGCGGCCCGCCCCGGCTTCGCACGGGTACATTGCGGTTACATTATTCGAGTTTTAGTAAGGATCCCAAATTTTTTTGAAAATATATTAGAGCCTATGTCACCCGGGGATTGTGTAGCTTCTCAACAGTGAAATAATTTTTCAAAACGGTTCTGTAGTTTCGGAGCCTATTCATTACAATCAAACAAACAAAGTTTTCCTCTTTATAATATTAGTATGATTATAGAACACGATTGCTTGTTGGCTAAGCCAAAATAGGTACTTAAAAGACTAGTATCCGAAGTCTATGACAGTTTTAGCTTCTTGATGTCTCCGTCCATGTCACGTTCGTCTGCCATTACTTGTCAGTCACAGAACCAGAACAAAAATACCTACACCTGTCAATCATTAGATCAGCTGTGTGTAAGGGATTGTAGTATTTCATATTTGGCTTGGCTGTGTGCTTGGTTGATAAATATTTATTGCATTATCTCTTTTGTCTCTTATAAGCTTAAAAATAGTAGGCAAGTACTTTGCGTAGGTATACTTACATTCATTTACATTGTAGTCTGCTTGTGACTGTTTCATCTATTCGGCGTTATAAATATCATTGAAACTTGGAAAATGCATGAAGCTCTGAAGCCGATATCCTGGCTTTCGGGCCGATGGTCTTCGGAGGCGGGCCACGGAGCCTTCCCGAACATACCGGACTTCAAATACCATGAGGAGTTGGAATTTCTTTGTATCGGTGAGTTTCATTCAACTACCTACTGCCAACGTATTGCGGCTGTAAATACCTACCTACCTTAGTTTTTAAGGAACTTGAAACTTTCCAATCTTGCCATCTTTTTGAGTTATATCAACCTATCTTATACTAATAAATCATGAAGTAAGGCTGACTGAAATCCTTGTAATTGAAAAGCATTTACATAAAAATACTTATGTAACATAAGACTTAACATCAACATAAAATTCCGAACTATTTTTTTGTGTAGGTAGTAGGTAATATTAAATTACACAGAAAGTTAAATATTTACAGGTCAACCAATGTTTAACTTCACATCCCTGTCAAGGCACCCGGAGAAGCAGACACCGATGCACCAGGAGCGAGGGTTCCTCCGCATCAAGCCGGGCACCAATGAGCTGGCCTTCGTAGTCAGCCACAACTTCGGCCTCACCTCCCTCGAAGAAGGACACTTCGATGAAGAATCTAAGCAGATAGTCCTAGAAACAGTGAACCTGTCTAGAATATCATTTGCTAAACCACCGTATGTTAAGAAAATCAAAAGAAACATCAAACTTTTGTCACCAGACACATTGGAAGTGGTGTTGTTTATGGAAACTGACAATACACCACTTACTGAGCACTTGAAGGCTGTTTATAAGAGAGTTGAAGAATAGAAACTATGTAATATGTTACATTCTTATGTAATATGTTACATTCTGAGAATACAGTGTAACCTCTCAATGAAATTCAGGAATAGCATAATTTCTTGATTTAAATAGTCCATATATTTCACCAATGGTATTTGATGCAAACCATGATTTCTTATATTATAATGTAAAAGTGTCATTGTCAGTTCCCAAGGACTACGCAAAAAACAGCTGAACATAATTTTATTTATAATGCAATCATCAGGGGTTTTTGTTGTAAAAGTATACACATTTATTTAAGGTAACAATCGTCAACTGTTACGAATATTATACGTCTAAAAAAACTGTTGCTTAGCAAACTCCTCTCAATATGTTTGTATTTTTGATTCAGTTGCTTGACGCCTTGAGGCTAACTGTTAGGGGCAGCGCACACACGTCAAGGCGCGGGCACACAAACGGTGCGCCGCGTCTGTCTTCTTTTGGAATAAATGGCAGTGCGCTCATCTAATAGAGTCTAGGTGGCGCCAAAGATCTTTTAAACATTTTCGCGGCGGTCGAGGCGAGGGTGCGAGGCATGCCCGCTTTCGACGACGTTGATCTTTTTTAATTTTGTATTGTGCACTGCATTAATACTGAAATAAGAGAAAGCATAGCCTCGACTCGACTTAGCAGTGAGTGAGCGAAGCACCTTAGATTGAGGGTGAATGCTTTGGTATTTCTATGTAAATGATCTCATTACCTGAGGGTTGAGTCTCGTAATCTCAAAACCTATAACATTGTTGTGATACTTCTACACATTTATAAATAAGTAAATTGTTTTAAATAACTAATATTTTAATTGAACTGTCTTTTTATTTACGTAACTACTACTACACTAGTTATGTATCTAAGGAAGGCAAATATAAAAGAAAGCCACTGAAGAGAGACACTAGCTTGGCCAGTATAATTTTGTAGGATTTTAATTGGAACTATCAGAAGAGTAGAGTGCCCGTGAGGAGCACCATACCACGGCGTTATAGTGGTCGGTCGGATGGAATCTGTGAGCAGTCTAATCACAGATATGAGCACAAGGGTGCCCAATCACTTGAGCCGCCCCCCCCCACCCCCCCGGCTTGCCGGGGCTACCTAAAGACCAATAGAATCGTTTAATTTAAACGAGCTGTGGAAAATAAAGCGGTCCTATTCGTCTAAGCTAGCCCATTTAATGTGGACGAGCACAAAAAACATTTAGCCCTTTTTGATGTCCCACTTCTGACACGGGCCTCCCCTCAACACGAGGGGGATTCAGGCCATCATCCACCACGCTGGCCCAGTGCGGGTTGGCGGATTTCACACGTCTTTCGAAAATTGGTTAAATCTTCTAAGTCATGCAGGTTTCCTCACGATGTTTTCCTTCACCGTAAGCAAGTGATAATCATATATAGAAATTATGATTCGCACATAGATTTCGAAAAATTCAGAGGTTCGAGCCCGGGTTTGAACCCGAGACGTGGTAGCCCGCAAGACGCGTGCTTAACCAATCGGCTATCACTGCTGAGCACCCTAATAGTTTAAAAATAATGGACAATATTCTGTTTAATAAATCTTTAATCACATACCCTTAGTGCTAATTATTTTACTATATAACGCGTTAACATAATCGATTGTCAAATACGGTAAGTATTTCACCACGAGTTGATAAGTAACAAAAATAACATACAAATTATTACATAGCTTCAGTAATTAGAATAACAGACATTAGTAGTACCTAGGACCTATGAAATGCCTCATTTAATAACGACATATCATAATAACGCTCGATATTTTGCATGGAGCCTTTGTAAAATGTGGTAGGTACATAGATAATATTTTGCATTTACTAAGAAGCCATGCAAAAGATCGTGCACCATTAAAATAATACATCAATCAATCATTATTAATTTCGTTGGACGGGGGAGCCGCTGCCGCCGGGGGTGGGTACAAGGGGGATATTCATAGTTGATAGAAAATATTGTTTTCATCCCTCTTTTACAAATGAATTAGAAGAAGGATGGAAACTGTTGTTTCCGACGCGGAAACTTTCCGCCACTGTGAATAACTCCAGGCCAGGATAAAGTAACCATTGTGCTTCGGCAGCTTTTTATTTTTTTTAAATATCGCCAGACAGACACACCAACTGTACGGTCCCAAACTAAGCAAAGCTTGTGCTATGGGTACCGTACAATGGACTGGGGGCGATCCCAGTGACACCCAGACCAGGGTAAATTACGAAAATGCCATTTCCGAAATTTACCCCAGCGGGAATCGAACCCGCGACCACCATGTGCAGTGAGCCGAGCGGCCTACGCTCGAACCACTGCGCCAAGCGGTCGACTTCCAATAATTTGATCGCTTGATATCTAGTCGCTCGCATGAACGTCGAATGTTTTATTGCAAATTGTTAGTTCCTCGAGTGGCCGATAGGGAGCGATGTTAAAGTTATCGTACAAATCCTTTACATAGACTCGCGAGCAGCCAATGAGCAATAGGGATGGATACTATCAGCTGCACAATTATGCAGTTTGCAAAATGGTTACTTGATTATAGAGAACTAGTTTCTGCCCGCGACTTCATCCGCGTAGACTTAAGTAAAGTATTCTATGTGTTAATCCAGGTTATAAACTATCTATGTTCCAAATTTCATCCCAATCCGTTCAGTAGTTTTTGCGTGAAAGAGTAACAAACATACATCCATACTCACAAACTTTCGCATTTATAATATTAGTAGGTATAGGATATAGAATTTGACTGATTTATGTAGTTAATTAAGATTTGTTAATTAAATTATTGGGGGTGTCGATGAGAGTGATAATGCTCTAACCCCCTTATTAATAGATGTGGTTTAACGGTAGTATAGTTACACCATGCTGTCATCTTCTTTCGAATTTCAAATTACTTATGACGGAAAGATAAGTTCGGTGTGTAACAATTCACCCGCTATACCATATTTATTCAATCAATGGGCAACAATGTGCTCACAATTGGCCTCATAATTAGGCTCAAAGTCACCCAAGGACCATACTCAGAGTTTCCCTGCGAGATCGCATCAGGAATGAGGAGATACGCAGAAGGACCAAAGTAACCGACATGGCCCTCAGGATTGGTAAACTAAGTGGCAGTGGGCAGGGCACATTGCTCGTAGAACAGATGACCGAAAGGGCTGAAGAGTTCTCGATTGGCGGCCGCGCACCGGAAAACATAGCCAGGGTAGGCCTCCCACAAGGTGGACCGACGACCTGGGCCCTAACCACGCTAGCTACTCAAATCGTAGTAGAAAAGCAAACGCTCGCGATTACGTTTGAAACGCTCCGCTTTTGACGTTTTGCTGGCACGACCTTCACGATTTCTACTGACATTGATATGGTATGGTGTCAGCAAAACGTCAAAAGCGGAGCGTTTGAAACGTAATCGCGAGCGTTTGCTTTTCTATTACTATTTGTGTAGCTAGCGTGGTTAGGGCCCTGGTGAAGGTCGCGTGAATCCCCTGGATGCGGGCAGCGCTAGACCGGTCATGGCGACGAACCTTGGGGGAGGCCTATGTCCAGCAGTGGACGTCTTTCGGCTGAGATGATGATGATGGAGATATTGATGACCACATTTATTAATAAGGAGGTAAGAGTCTAAAGAAATAATGGAGGTAAGAGAAATAATAGGGACAGTTGTGCAACGTTTCATGGTGGTTGGTAGCAACTAGACATACTTGAGTCACATGCCCACATGGCCACAGAGAAACATAGAGCTTATAGCTTGTTATAAAGCCGAAATTGCAGTGTGGGTTTTGTGTAAATATTGATAATGGTGGTGCTTTCATTCGTGGCTAAGAGGTTCAGTGGGTTGAGTTTGGCAACTAAAAGAATGGTTGCATATTTGATTACTGCATATGGAATATATTTGGGTATAATATACGAAATATTTAGTATGTATGGGATCATACCACATTGGCAGGCAGCACAATTTTTGTTGTTGCAAAACTTTAATAACCAAATTCATGTTTTATTCTGACTAATTAACTTTAATTAGTCAAATTAAAACATGAATTTGGTTAGGAATATGTCAGTTCATTGTATTGCTAACAGGAATTTATTTTGTCTTAGCTTTTGCCACCAGCTTTAGTCAGTGTATTTTATGGAGGGCGACAACAGCGCCGCCGGGTACAACTATAGCTAAGACCTATCCAGGTGGCCCCATAAGTAAAAAAAAAACAAATTTCACCAAAATCGGTCTATCCGTTTAGGAGAAGATAATTACGAATACACACACACCAGAATTATTATAAAGATTTCATTGAATATTAAGTTATATGGCTAGCTTAAATATTATGTGCTAAAGCTCAGTAGGTACACAACCAACTTACAAACAGAATACGAAAATAAAGCAGGTGCAACATAGATAATTTTGTAGTTCTTTTTCACTATTAAGAATAGTGAGGTTATCACATGTACTCAAGATCACTCTGACTTGAGATCAATTTATCAATACAGGCCTAATAGTCCCCTCCATTCAAGTATACTGAAGGCTCGTACTAGATTAGACTCACATCAATAGATCAACGGCCAAACATTGGGAAGAGTTCTGGTCCCTTGGCCAGACTGTCCTAGCGGCTAATATTCATAATAAATTTTGCTATGTTATTTACCTTCTCAAATGATATTTACCATTGCCAAAATACATTTCATCCCGTGTATTTCACGTACCAACACAATACTTGTCTCAGCCACCGATGCACGGTGTATCAGACGAAGTAGTGTGGTTTCCGGGCCACGATGCCGTACTCCTGCAGTGCGGGCGCCAGGTCCTCCATTGTCATCACATACTTCTTCTCCTTGGGCCCCTTCTGGTTCTTGGAGGTCTGCGTGATCTGGCTGGAGGTGCGCATCTTGCAGTGCTGCAGGGCGTCGTTGGCGATGTCCGAGAGGAACTTCTGTGATGCCAGTGCTATTAGACGTATTAACCTGGAATACATTAAGGCTTGTTACAGTAACATACAACACTGCGGCTGTACCAATTATGAGATTTAATATACAGGGACTAAGTTGCCTCATCAGCTATTGTATGGAAAATGGTTATTTGTAAAACCTTTTCAAAATGCCGCCTGTGTATAGACTACAGGATCAACTTTTTGCAGTAGTATGGATAACAGATTTATCAATATTGCCGGTCTTTGAGGTTTATACTTGTAGGTGGCTTATGTAGAGTAATAAATCCTAAAAATTGCGCCTCTCTAGGTTTTATGGTGAAAATAAAGCACAAAGATATTGTCGTCAGCAGGTGCAGGAAGTATTGGTAATTTGTGGACGGAGACCTCACCTCGGGTCCTGCGACTCGAAGCCAGTCATGTTCAAGTAGTGTGCGACCACAGAGTCGGGTATCGAAGGGTTGTAGTTCTCCAGTTGCAGGAGAAAGTCGCTCAGAGCGTGCCCAGCGCCCGTGTCCTCGTCCATACCGACCGAAGGCGATCCCATGCGGCTCATCTGCATGGCGCTGCTGACAATGTTATACCAAAATACCTATTATCTTCACGAAATAAACAAAAACTTTAATAAATAAAACGACTTTGGTTTTCTTCTTTTACTTACTTGCCACAGCTAATAAATAAAAATTGCGATAATTCAGTGACATTTCCGCGATAAGTTGGTAGCACTGAGTGCGTTATAATTTTTTTTGGACAACTACTTTACTTTATTATATAATAGTCAAAATATTCCTCCTAAAAATTAAAAAAAATGTCTTTAGATGATTTGTGTGTGTAAACCTGTGAAAATATAATATCATTTTATTCAAAAAATGCATTAAATATACATATATTGCAAATTCAGACAAAAGGACTTTGTAATAACAAAACGCAATATGTGCACGTCATTCAAGTGTTACCCTCTATAAGGAACCTACCCTAAAATTTGCATACGATAAGTAAATGTGGGAAAATGTGAATAATTATTTTGTAAAAAGAGTATGAACAAAATAGAATATATAGTACTTATTATATAATTATCTCGTAAACCGACTTAAAACCAAGCTTTGGACATTTTTTGCATTGTGCCTAACGTATATTCTTTGGGGATTCAACATTTTGTGAGCGAAAGATATTCAATTTCTGGAATTAAAATAATAAAAATGTTATTCAACGATAATTTTTGCAGCAATCCTGTCTAAAAAAGTAAAAAAAATGCGAATCTATATTTAGATTATTCGGGAGATTATTAACTCGCGACAGACACCCTGACCTCGTGGTACTTTTGCTGTGAGGTTGGCAACATCTGCCCCTTCCTTCCTTCTTTTGCGCCGCTCCTCTAGGCAGAACAGCGAGAGAACGTGATCGATCGAATTTCAAAAAAGGCACACACCTACCCCCGTGCTCCCGTGATCACGAAATTACTCCATATCTCCTGATTAAATAAAATCAGGGGTTCGTGTTTCGTGATTTTCCAATCCGTGTGTGCATCACCAACCCACCTCGCCCGCGAGGTATTAGCCCGAGAAGAACCCACCTAATCGAACAAAATGTCGAAAGGGCTCGGAGATCCGGTCGCGTTCGCGAAGGACTTCATCGCCGGTGGCGTGTCCGCCGCTGTCTCCAAGACTGCCGTCGCGCCCATCGAGCGTGTGAAGCTGCTGCTGCAGGTGCAGCACGTCAGCAAACAGATCGCCGAGGACCAGCGCTACAAGGGTATCATCGATGCCTTCGTCCGCATTCCCAAGGAGCAGGGTCTGCTCTCATTCTGGCGCGGTAACCTCGCCAACGTCATCAGGTACTTCCCCACACAGGCGCTGAACTTCGCGTTCAAGGACAAGTACAAGCAGGTGTTCCTCGGCGGCGTGGACAAGCACACCCAGTTCTGGCGCTACTTCGCGGGCAACCTCGCGTCCGGCGGCGCCGCCGGAGCCACCTCCCTCTGCTTCGTGTACCCGCTCGACTTCGCGCGTACCCGCCTCGCCGCCGATGTCGGCAAGGGTGACGGCCAGCGCGAGTTCTCCGGCCTCGGTAACTGCCTGAGCAAGATCTTCAAGTCCGACGGCCTCAGCGGCCTCTACAGAGGATTCGGCGTGTCCGTGCAGGGCATCATCATCTACCGCGCCTCCTACTTCGGTTTCTACGACACGGCGCGCGGCATGCTGCCCGACCCCAAGAACACACCCATCGTGATCAGCTGGGCCATCGCGCAGGCCGTCACCACAGTCGCCGGCATCATGTCCTATCCCTTCGACACCGTGCGTAGGCGCATGATGATGCAGTCTGGTCGCGCCAAGGGCGACATCCTCTACAAGGGCACCCTCCACTGCTGGGCCACCATCGCCAAGACAGAGGGCACCAGCGCCTTCTTCAAGGGAGCCTTCTCCAACGTCCTCAGAGGCACGGGTGGCGCTTTCGTGCTTGTCCTATACGACGAGATCAAGAAGGTGCTGTAAGTCTAATGTAAGAATTGTTACCACAATTACGACCTATTGTGATTCCAAATCACCGCCAATCAATCAACTCCCTTCAATCATGTATTATTAGGCGCGGAATTAACCTAGTAACTTATTTTTAGTTAAATAAATGCGTTATACATTGATTCCAACATTTATTGTTTTATTGTAAAGTTGGTGTTACATAACTGCTGGACTACGCCTAATGGCGGCGGACTGAAACGGTTGCATAAGCAAGCAAGCTCTTAACAACAAACATTTGAACTCAAACTCCTTCAATTATTCTATTCCATATTTGAATTTAGAACTTTTAAAAACCTTCCCATTGACAGATCACTATGCCAGTGTGTTATGTAACCTCATTTGTGTGAGGCCAAGGTTGAACATTTATAAATGTTCATCTACTGACATCTTTGTTGGAATCCGCTTACTGTATTATAACATCAGCGGTGTAATGTGTAAATTAATAATTTTCACAATTGCAAGTATGTAATCATCACCACCACTTATCTGTAGCATCGGGAGTGAGACCTTGTACTTTGAATTTAGGAGTGGTATTCACAACTTGTATGAAATGCTCATGTAAAAATCTGGTAATTGAAATCATGTGATCATGAAAGCTGTTATGTAACAATGCTGTATGTACTTGTGTTGTGGTGTGCATGGTGACCTAGTAGACATTTTAATTTAAATTACACTTGAAGTGTGTGATGTAGTTGAGCCCACTTGTTCTATGGCTGTAGATGACAGTGCTGCTGCTCCGGGACGGGCCGGGGTGGACCGCTCCTGTATACTGTATATTAGCTCGGTATGAGTTTTTTTGTGAGAAAAACTCTTGCAAAACGAGTGATTGTAATTCTAGAAAATTAAAATGTTAAACAAATACTTGTTGAGTTTTAATTCTTGATAGTTTATGTAACCTGTCATGATATAACTACATGAAAAGCCTAGAAAATTTAATATTTTTATAAGCATTAATAGAGGTAATTATGGAGATCAACTACAGAAATTGTACTCCTCACCTATATACCAGTCACACAACACAATTTAAAATAGCATTACACCAAAAAACATTCGCTAGGAGCATCTACTTTGTGCTTGTACTGTTGATTAGCTTTTATTAGCTCTATTTTTTTACTCAAAAAAATTGCTACCTAAATCAATACAAGACCTAGGCTAGGTACAATTCAAGTACAAAGTCTCTCTCCAGTTAGGAACCAACTGATGCTATGATAGCCTCTATTCAGAAAACCTGCTTAATAGGTAGGTACTTATCTACTTGCAAGGGACTTCCCATGGGCGTCCCGAACTAATGGCCTAGGGGGAAAATCAGCTTTTGACCTAAGGCCCTCCTTAAGGCCAATAAAATAAGTAATTTCCTGTTTAGTAAAGGTCAAGGTGAGTAAGACTCAAATAGCTATGAATTAAAATATTATAACACCTATATTCGGCTGCCCCCCCTCCATCCATTCCTTCATAGAGTTTCCTATTACGTAAGTATTACTATTTACTGTGACGTAGCAAAGCGTCACGTCACGAGGCGTGATGCGTCACGTTGGTTACGTAACGCCATAAATCCCAAATTCTTTATTAGATATTTATGTTATTTTGAGTACACGGATGTAGGTACTCAATTAGGTAATTACGTTCGTATATACCTAAGTATTTTTAAAGTTAATTTTATAGTATTTTCATGTCGGCAAAACTAGTTCATGAATTATGCCAGAATCAGAGTTCAAGGACGTGCTATCTATGTATAATACCCAGACGCGACGTTGGTTATTGAAATTAGTATTCAGGCGCTAATTGAACGAGTACCTAGTTCCATATATCTGTCATATCGTACTATGTGGACCTACTTAGTTACTTTTTATTCAATAAATGATTAATAGGTTAATAATTATGTGGGTACCATTAACTTTCGGAGACGATTTAAGAACATAATTAAAGCTTATAGGTTTATTAACCTAAAAATATTTTTAGAAGCATGCAAGCCGTGAAGAAAGAAGGCGAGAATTCGTAAATTTCGGCTGTTCTATACAAAACACAAACTCTTGCATCCTTAAGCGAGCCCGTGACCGCTTATTTATAGTTTTTTTGTAACAAACCGTTATAACTATTATTATTAGCCTATTATTATCTACCTACCTAACCTATCTTAGGTTTTACTGATACAAACATAATTTAGCTCAGTCTCTTACAGACTTTAGAAATTATTCCAGTTAGACACTATTATAAATGCAATACTTACCTTATGCCCTACTACCTATATTGTCGGCGTTCTAAATAAAACGCAAGGAAGCAATAACCCTGTGGCCGCAAATACTTTATCGATCAATATCAGGCATAGACTGAAATCAACATTTTGAACTCTATGCTATAGGTATACAAGGTTGAATACGTTACGTACAGGCAGTTTTAGTTAGTAAAGCTGGTCAAATGTCGCTTATAATCATAATACATATTATGACTCACTGTATGCGAGGATTAGAGGCAATTTGCAGATAAAATACCAGTTAGAATTACGAATTGAGAGAAGAACTTGGGTCTTTGACACGTGGTAATTCATCTTAAACATGCTTTAAACCAAACTTCGCACGGGTGTAGAGACTCTTGGAACAACTAAATATTTCCAACAATCGGATAAGTTTCTCAGATTAGACATTTTTAAATTAGAGTTTTTCTATTAAATCACTACGTATAGTATTAAACAAATTCGCTTCCCGCTGTCTGTCTGTCCAATCCATATGTATGCATAGATCTTTAAAACTACGCTACGGATTTTGGTGCGGTGTTTTACTAGATAGAGTAAGTCAAGAGGAAGGTTTATATGTATAATACATGCATAATATAGTAGAGAAACACTGATTAAATACACCCGTACGAAGCCGGGGCGGATCGCTAGTTTACCTATAAAATGGGAAAGAGTAGATACCTACTACGTTGAGAAATAAAGGTGTAATGGTTTTTGTTGTAAATTTGATGCCATTTTATTCAAAACCTTGCCGTAGATTACAGTTCAATCTTATAATGGAATTCTTTTGTCGAGTGCTCACTGCTCAGCCCACGGCGCGGCGGCGCGGCAGCTTGAACCGCTCGCAACCACCGTTAACCAGGTGTCGTATTCTCATTTGCCAATTTAACCGCGGCTGGGATACCATTCAACGTATTTCCATCCTTCATTTCATGTATATAAAATTGGTGTTCGCGCGTACGAATCGTGTCGTATGGACCGAAATGTGTTTTGAGGTGTACAGTTTGTAACATTAGGAACAAAGTATGACGGTTGGGTGTTTTATATTGACTCATTCTTTGTGTGATATCCGATAGGCATTTATAACTTCACAACCGTAATGTCCTAAAAGGTGCTTAGCGTTGGTGTTCATTCCTTTAGTTGCCTTAGTTACGTCTCAAGGAGACAGACTAAATATAAATATAAAATTTCATATAAATCTTAGTCGATCTATTTGTTAAATATCGGCCTTGCCCTTCATTCAGTGCCTGTTCCTACAATGAGTACAGGTGTGTATCGTTGCCAAAAATACTCTACAATGGCTAAATTGCCCTGCTGATTCGGATAATTGGCCACTTATTATAATTTTATTGGCAGAGTCTAGCAAGCCCAGCATATTTTTTTAAAATATCCGTATCTATCTCCTCTTGTCAGAGAGGTGTTAATTGTATAATGCTACTAACCTCATTTCCTTGCACATGGCGCTACTGTCCGTGCAAAACTGTCACAGTACATTATATATGAATAATGAAGTGTCAGTTCTAGTTTCGGCCACAACGAATAGGTTATACTAATACATAATTTGTTTCAGCAAATATTGAAAGTTATGAAACGTTCAACATTTATTCAATCTGGGTGAATAACCTTATGTAACCTTTACTTCCAAACTTTCAGAATATTTGATGTTATATCCAGCAGTTTTCGGCGGAAAATTGTTAATGCACCTCTAGGTCGAAAGGTTAGTAGTCTACATAAAACGCGGCTTATTTAGCAGTTTCATAGGCGTCAGCCAGATTCTTTTAGTATCGTACATGACTTGAAACACGAGAAATTGTTTGCTCCGATGTCCGCAGTGGTTTACGTAAGTCGTAACGTTACGCAACAGTGCGGAACGGGAAGGCAAGAACCGGGCGTGTCTGAAAGTAATTGACATTCGTTTTGTGCCAACTTGATGATATCTGAAGTTGGCAACCAAGGGCGGATCCAACCTCCGAGGTCGGGGGGAGGTCTAGCCAGGACAGGCTTCCAAATTAGAAATAAAAATATGTGTAAGTAATTGAAAAAGAAAATTAATTACTCATTAAAATAACAAAATGTTTTATTTCCGATACGTAACCAATAAAAAAAATATTATTTGCCCTTTAGATTTTTCTAAGACATGTAGGTTTCCACACGATGTTTTCCTTCACCTTAAGCAATTTATAATCATAATATTCGCACATAGATATCGAAAGCCTCGTGGTGTGAGCTGGGGATTGAACCCAGGACCATGTGCCCTCAAGACGCGTGTAACCACGCAGGCTACCACTGCTTTTGCGTGGCTGATGCCGCTGTAAAATTTTCTACACATCATTTTTACGGCACTATTTTAAGATACTATCGGCTGGGGAGTAAAAGTCATCGTAGATACAGTTCCAGAGATGTCTCAAACATTAAACACTTGAATTGATTCGGACTTCTAGCCCAAATTAAATCCCTTTAAGTAGCCTCCAGGCGGCACAATAGGTATATATTATGATCTGTATACGAATAAATAAAGAAATATCGCCAGACTGACACACCAACTGTATGGTCCCAAACTAAGTCACGCTTGTACTATGGGTACCGTACAATGGACTGGAGGCGATCCCAGCGACACCCAGACCTGGGCAAATTACGAAAAGGCCATTTCGGAAATTTGCCCCGGCGGGAATCGAACCCTCAGCCACCATATGCAGTATGAGCTGAGCCACCTACGCTCGAACCACTGCATCAAACGGTCGTCAAAATCCAGAAGCCAGTAATAAATCAAACGTGTCTGGGATGTATGAAGTGGAAAATGCCTATTTCCGTAAAGATTTGCGAATCACGTTTGTTCTTATCATATTGAAACTTACTGACGACAGAATGATAGATAATGCGTGGACTCTCGGCTCCGGTGTCAGTGGCACTCACTGAGCGACCTCTATTCAACACACTGGTGTAGGTTTTTTTTTTGGGTGTGTTCCCGCCACACTCCCACCACTGTAACTCCTGTAAACCAGGATCGGAAATGGTGACCAATAATGACGTCGAGGTTTGACCCTCGACGAGTCCCGGGGAAAAGTTAAATTGTCTTGGAACCCGCACGAATTTGATTAAATTAATCGAAAGATATAATAGGAGGAGTTGGAAAAATGTCCACTGGTGACATAATATACAGGTTGAAACAGAAAGGGTATACTTTTTTATTCAAAACTTAACTTTGTAATTCTAAAACTATCAGCTTTGGAGAAAACTTGAAAAACAAAAGGTATTACAGGGATACAGATGTTGACAGGTTTCATAAGTCTACAAAACCTTTAGTACTTCAATTGTCCCACAAAGCCGATAGTTTTAGATTTACAAAGTAAAGTTGCAGAAAAAATAGTATACCCTTTTTGTTTCACCTAGTATAAGGAGGCCAGCGCCAAAGACTAGGTGCACAATCAAATAAATAAATAAATATCGCCAGACGAACACACCAACTGTATGGTCCCAAACTAAGCAACGCTTGTACTATGGGTACCGTATAATGGACTGGGGGCCATCCCAGTGACACCCAGACCAGGGCTAATTACGAAAAGGCCATTTCCGAAATTTACCGTGTCGGGAATCGAACCCGCAGCCACCCAGTGTAGAGAGCCGAGCGGCCTACGCTCGAACCACTGCGCCAAGCGGTCGTCACTGCGCCAAGCGGTCGTCACTGCGCCAAGCGGTCGTCACTGCGCCAAGCGGTCGTCACTGCGCCAAGCGGTAGTCACTGCGCCAAATGGCCTTATAATGTCGGTTGACTGTTATTTCTCAGGATTTAGAGCCAGCGTATTGAATAGAGGTCAGTGGCAGCGCCTCAATCTCGCTCGCTCCTCCCTCGTGGGTTTAGCTACTGGTTTTAACCACTTTAAGCCGCGGTGCGTGGCGGTGGCATCTTGAATTTCATACCAAAGTTTTTAAAAAATGTTTTAAACCATGAATAGGTACGAGGGATGCCTTTTAAGTTTTGTCGTTTGAAGAAAAAAACACAACTAGAACCTTATAGTACTTTTTATTGTTTTTCAAAGTATTCACCACGTAGCTTAATACACTTTTCCATTCGCTCAAACCAGTTATTATAACATTTATTCCACTCTAAAGTGGGGGTGTTCAAAATGGCTGACTTGAAAGCGTCGACTGCTTCTTCACTGGACTGGAACCTTTGACCACGAAGACTTTTCTTAATTTTAGGAAATGTAAAAAAATCGTTAGGGCTTAGGTCAGGACTGTATGGAGGATGGTCAAGAATTTCTACTTTTTCCTGCTTCAAATACTCAATCGTTTGACGAGCGCTGTGTGAACTTGCATTGTCGTGGTGCAGGATGATGCGTCGCTTTGAGTTAGATTTTCGAAGTTCGGCGATGACTTGTGGTAAACAAACTGTGGTATACCACTCTGCGTTAACCGTTCTACGATCATCAAGTGCAATAGTCGCAACATGGCCGGTTTTTCTAACGAACGTGGCCACCATCTTCTTTGAAGTGCTTCGAGAACGAACAACTTTAGTCGGCTTTGGCTCGTCTTGAAAGACCCAGATTGTAGATTGTTGTTTGGAATCAGGATCGTAGGCATAGATCCAAGATTCGTCACCACTGATGATGTCGTAGACGTGATTTGACTCTCCTCGGTTGAACCTTTGCAGAGTTTTCTTACACCATCTGACGCAGGCCGCCTTGTGATCGTCGGAAAGCAGATGCGGTATCCAACGGCAAACTAGCTTTCTTACACCAAGCGCTTCATGCAAGATCTTCTGAATGGTTGTCCCTGAGATGCCTAATAGAGCCTCTATCTCTCGATACGTCACATGACGATCTTCGAGAATTAGTTGTCTCACTCCAATGATGTTATCTTCAGTGAATGCAGATTTTGGGCGACCTTCGCGAGATTTGTCACTTACACTAGTATGTCCACGCTGGAATTCTAAATACCAGCGTTCGACAGTCCGCAGACATGGGGCTTCATCCCTGAACACAGATATTAGCTCTTCAAAACACTGAAGCCGTGTCAGGCCTCTTCTAAAGTTGTAGAAAATTATTGCACGAACATTTTCCTTAGAAAGATTCATTTTAGTACGTAACCTGACAGATTCTAATCGACGCTGTGACTAAACAATAACATTAATCCTAATACATTCAACTGTTTTGAGATTCGAAATTTAAACACATTCGAATATAGAACAGTTCCAAATTCAAAATTGCCGGGAATTATGGAAACGACAGAACTTAAAAGGCATGCCTCGTAATACTGTATATACTTGCACACATTCTAAGACCCGTAAATAGATCTCAAGTAAGATGCGATCATGGATATATCATTGTTCATACCAGTACAAAATGACGTGTCAGAAGCGTACCTACTCAAGAGGCGCACTCAGACTTGAGATCGTTTTATTATTACGGGCCTAAGTTCTTAAGTACTCTGGCATAAGTACTGATATGAATGCTAAGAGTACCCACCTACTTTGCACAGAAGTGGGAAAATATGGTTAAAAAATTATGTAACAAAGTACAGACTTACGACGATGCTTCAAACCACATAAAACGGAGTTTATTATATCAGTCAGTAGGTAGTGCTCTGGGTTACGAACTTTGTATCGCAGTAAGTATTGATCCACCTTTGTGACCTGAATATATATATTACTAGTTTATGCCCGCGACTTTGTCCGCGTAGACTTAAGTTAAGTATTATATGTGTTAATCCAGGTTCTAAACTATCTGTGTTTCAAATTTCATCCAAATCCGTTCAGTTGTTTTTGCGTGAAGGAGTCACAAACATGCTCACTCACAAAATTTCGCATTTATAATATTAGTAGGATGTAAGCCGTTAGTCGCAGACATGAAAGGTATTTGACCCTCATCTGCGAGCTGCCTCGGCCAGGGAAGCACCACTGACAGAAGATCAGCGTAAATAAGTTATTATAGCCGGGTTTCGTACGAGCAGGGAGACATCCGGAAGGTCAACGCCACTTCCTTCCCCTTGCGCTGTGTCACTCCCTTTCAGATCGCAAAATGCGAGCAATGCGCTTGCCATGGCATCTATAGGCTTAGGCACCTGCTTAACTAACCTCATACACTAGTTTGCCGATTTGGTTATACTATAAGTATAAATACAAATGTATTTTTTCAAGTAGTAATAGGTAGGTACATTTACATTTTGAATAATTAAGCAAGAAGAATGTCAGTTTTAAGTAATTAGTATTACACGTTAAAATGTAACGTCGTGTTTGTTCTCCGCGTGTTATCGTTCAAGGTGAACTGTGTGACGCTTAGTACATACCTACATTGAAAATTTAATTAAATAACTGAGCAAATAAACCTGGTGTTCATCAGCGATGATTTAAAATAAATAATAATAATAAATATCGCCAGACTGACACTCTGACTGCATGGTCCCAAACTAAGCAACGCTTGTACTATGGGTACCTTACAATGGATGGGGGGCGAGCCCAGTGACACCCAGACCAAGGCAAATTACGAAAAGGCAATTTCCTTAATTTACCCTGACGGGAATCGAACCCCCAATCTTCTTTTGTTGCAGATTTGTTGTTATGTTTTTTTTAAAATTCAGAATAAATTCTTTTTCTTTCTTTCTTTCTTTCTTCTTTCTTTCTTTCTTGTGCAGTGAACCGAGCGGCCTGCGCTCGAACTACTGCGCCAAGCGGTCGTAAAATTTAACATGTCTGTTGTCTTCTTGGACACTGCAGTTATATGTTATAACTCTAGATCGAACCGCAAGAAGGCCATACTGTAACAAGCCCGATGTATCGCTCAGAAATATCTAGGTTCCTAGGCACGCTCAGTAACTGAATCAATCAGATAAAGACAGGAGCATTAGATTAGGATCCGTAAATAGCGTAGCCGATGATAGTACTGCGGTAGAGGTTTTCTCTATGCTGTGGTTGAAGGCGGTACGCAGGGGCGGATTCAGTCAAGTACCTAAGTTTTGGGCCCTAGGCAATGAATGTCTCGGGGCCCTTCTCCCCTAAGTAGGTAGGTGGCTATTAAATCAGTAGATATCTATAGTTATCAGTTAAATCAGTAGGTAGCAGGTAATTTTCTCACTAGCCGCTGGGTCTCTAGGCGGCGTCAGCATTCGCACCGGGCTCATATAGGCAGGCAGTTTTACTAAAAAAGAGAAATGCGCGCGTACTTTAAAGCTACAGGATGTTAGTGAGATAAGCTAGGTAGGTCTGGGCCATCTTAAGCTTAAAAGTTTGGAGACCCATGGACTAGAGGAATAATTTTGTTAGAAAGATATTGCTTGTGGAAATGTAAGCATATTTTATTGGAACATTCTATTGCGGTATCGTTAGTTATTGACGATGGCTTGGCGCAGTGGCTGAGCATAGGCTGCTCGGCTCCTGCACCAAGTTGTTGCGGGTTCGATTTCCGTCTGGGTAAATATCGGAAATGGGCTTTTCGTAATTTCCCGATCTGGGTATCTCCGGGATCGCCCGCAGTCCATTGTACGGTACCCATAGTACAAGCGTTGCTTAATTTGGGACCATACAGTTAGTGTGTTCGTCTGGCGATATTTTATTTGTATAATTTTCAGGGGCCAGACCCCCTGGAAAATTACCAGATATCTATGTCAATGTCAATAGTCCGCCCCTGGCAGTGCGAGCTCAACGTGAACGCGACATTATCACTCCAAGGCTGCCGCCGAGATACGCGACGAGATGATAAACTGTTAGGTAATCTACGCCGATAATTGTATATAATTATGCAAAAAGAATTCACCCACACATACTTCTGAAGACCAAAAGCAACCCTAGTGCAAGTGGTTGTAGGTTGGTTTCAGTTTGCAGAAGTATGGGTGGTTGGATCCATTCTGCGTAACTATAACCAATTGTACCACAGACTTATCACAGCCGATGGATATGACTAGAATTAACATCGTCAAATGTATAATTAATTCCCAATAAACGTGGAATTAGGTATACAGGGTAACATAAATACATGTACTCCCACGAACTCCTTGCAGGGTGTGATAGAGGAGCGACAACAAAATGAACAACAAATCTGACCCCTGTATTTTCCGCGAAATTTATGCCGTCGTCCCGAAAAAATCCGGATGGTTCCAGATTAGATGGGACGTGGATAGTGGCAAGAGCCCTTTTAATAGAGTCGTGTATGGAGGCGTGGCGAGTAAACCTTCCTGCACTTATTTTTTTACTTTACTTTAGGTTTTAATTATGTTTGTTTGCTGTACGGAGCGTACTTAGCTATTTCACATCAAATAGTATGGAATTAACCTTGCTCTTCACATCCCAAATTAGCTGGACGCATCATCATGGGGTAAGCTAGAGCCTCTCCAGCCACGGATTCTATTGGAAACACTTATCTAGGTACCGCCCAAACCCTTTTTTGTCTGCGCTACCGTCTAATACTTACCTTGCTACATATCTCTAATCTGTGATACTTACTGTACTTACTCAAGAACGTAAAGACGTACGTAATGAACAATCACGTCTCACACAGCTGACCGGGACGACAATTTGAGATCACATCAGGGGTACTACTCTTAGCAACGATAATCGATATCGTGACATTCGTATTGTCGAATCCTAGTCTAAATTCCATATTTTTGCCTCAACAGCATAGTTGTAAAAAGTATAATGTAGTAAGTATGTATGTACCTAGTATAATAATAATACCTAATTGTAGATAACGTGACGGCCGCTGCCTACCTAGATAGTGGGTTCCGCATTGCGGCAAACTTGACAGGATTTTTTGGCAACGGAACATCCATTATGGAATCCGGTATTGATTTAGCAATGTTAGACAGTCGAAAATAACCTAACAACAGTATATATTTATAGACTTATGTATTTTATATTTATATATACTTACACTGAATTAACCCTATATAGCCAAAGTTTGGTTATATAAAATCTAAATACTTATAAGTATTTAGTCAAAGGATAGCTTCTTTAGGTAGGTAAATTTATCCGATTTTATATAACCAAACTTTGGCTATATAGGGTTAATCCAGTGTTCGATTCGACAAAATAGTTTTTTATAAATATGTCAATGTCGTTAGGCAAGCGCAAGATCTGCCTGATTCTAAGCAGTTATCGTACGTAGCCTATAGAAAGATGCTTGCAATACCAAGGGCATAGAGCATGTTATCGCACGTTGCCAACCTGAATGGCAGTGGGACAACGGGACGGAAATGACCTCTGGTTTATTATCCTACCGCTGGGCTTCCGGGTTTGTCACTCATAGTATGAAACGCAGCTACATCTATATATATAAAACTCAAAGGTGACTGACTGGCTGACTGACTGACTAACTGACTGACATAGTGATCTATCAACGCACAGCCCAAAACACTGGACGGATCGGGCTGAAATTTGGCATGCAGGTGGATGTTATGACGTAGGCATCCGCTAAGAAAGGATTTTGATTAATTCTACCCCCAAGGGGATGAAAGTTTGTATGAAACTTTGTCAATTTTAAACCGATCGGGCTGAGGCTTTGCATGCATAAAGCTACTATGACGTAGACATCCCCTAAGAAAGGATCAAAATTCCACGCGGACGAAGTCGCGGGCTCAGCTAGTTATATAATATAATAGCTACTTTAGGCCAATCTTCTGCGAGAGGGTGGTACTACCCCGCTGGAGTCAGCCCGTATTGGCTACAGCTTGCTTCTACTACCTTTCTGTGAGTCTAAAATCATCATCATCATCATCATCATCATCATCATCATCATCATCATCAGCCTATACTTGTCCACTGCTGGACATAGGCCTCCCCTAATGAGCGCCATAGCGCCCTGTCTTATCCACCATCTGCCTGCGGTCTTTCGCAGATCGTCATCCCACCTGGTCGGAGGGCGTCCTACACTACGCTATAATACAGGCTCGCATTCTAAAGTTCTTTGGACACGTTTCAAGGCAAGAAAACGACTCCATAGAACGGTTAGTTGTACAGGGCCGAGTGGAGCGTACCAGACCACGTGGAAGGGCACCCATGCGATGGACCGATCAGGTGAAATCTGCCATTGGCGGTCCCTTGCACGAGTGCACCAGGATGACGTCCAATAGGGAGAGATGGCGAGACATCGTGAGGCGAACAACATCTGCCCCGGAAAACAATACATGACGACCACGACCGCTCTGTCAAGAGCGTAACGACTTACAGTTAGGAATTATGTCTACGAATAGTTCTCAAGGTAAACCGATTATCATTGACTGATGCAGTCAATGTCGCTCGCGTGGAAAATGGAAACAAGTTAACGACTGACGACCAGTGGCGGATTTACCAGCAGGCTGAGTAGGCTGGAGCCTAGGGCGGCAGAATTTTAGGGCGGAAAATTTGCGGACCGAATTTTTTTTTTGCTTTCTCATTGAAATCAAAAATATTTCTGCACGACGGTTTTCTGATGTTTTACAGATAGATATAACTCTGCAACAAATTTTGCCGATGACTGTTTTATGTGAAATTTCAAAGAATTTTTGTATTGTAAAAATAATCTAGGAAATGTCAGTTGTGGAGGCACTGCTGACGACAATAGGAAACAATACTTCATTATGGTGAGTAGTTCTGACCGGTGTTCTCTTCTCGACCCACATACGCATATACCTACTACTTACATAATCCTCTAGTTATGGCGAGTGATATAAAACATGTCCTTGACTGACACACGTAAGAGTTAAGTAAATTCAGCCAATAATAACAGCAACTGATGCGGCAAGCGGACACCGAACTAGTCAAACGTAAATCGATGTGATTACATAAGTGCTCTATCTTCAATTTTAGCATTGATAACTAGGAAGGAATGCTTGCACAGAAGACAAATTCAGAAATGTTCACTCGTAACCTTTGAATACATTTTTGACTTGTCATTTTATACTGGTTTGACCATTGTCTTTTCCAAGATCACTCGTGACTTGAGATCGATTTATAAAAGCCTGAGTGTGTATTTAATTAATTAGGTCATAGGCCTGGATAATTAAAAGCCTTGGACATCGAACGCTTCTCGCGAACATTCCTAGAGGTCGCCCTTAGTTCCTCTGACGTCACCAAGTTCCGAGTGACGCAATAATATTGATTCTTCCTTCAGACTGTTACGTTACGTCACACGACATCATTTATTACTGGGTAGAGGCCGTCGGGTCAGGATTGTGGACACAATATATAAGCTCCCTTCGGAGAGCCTTTGTCTTTCCTTCTAAATTTTCCAGTTATAGTTGTAGTAATTTAATTTAGCAGTAATAGCCAATTGGTTAAGCAGGCTATCATATCTATATGATTACCTATCACTTGCTTACGGTGAAGGAAAACATCATGAGGAAAGCTGCATGTCTTAGATAATCTAACCAATTTTCAAAAATGTGCAATCATGTGCAATCCGCCAACTTGGCGTGCCGGACAGTCTCGTGCTCATCTTACGAGACTTCTTGTCAAACCGTACCTTTCGATATCGAGTCGAGGGCACGCTCTCCCCACCCCACCCCATCAGGGCAGGAGTCCCTCAGGGCTCCGTGCTCTCCCCTCTTTTGTACAGTCTGTACACTAACGACATCCCCCGCACGAACAATGTGCAACTCGCCCTTTACGCGGATGATACCGCGCTCTATTTCTCCCATCGTAATAAGGCTCAGATCACACGCGTTCTCCAACGCGCTGTCAATTCTCTCGGAGAGTGGTTTAGGAAATGGCGAATAGAGGTGAACCCGGACAAAAGCGCAGCCGTGCTTTTTGCCAGGACCACCTCTCGACGCCCCTCCATACGCCACACTCGCTCCAACTTAGGTACTGTCTCTTTGTACAAGCAGCCTATCCCTTGGTCCAAGTCAGTTAAATATCTCGGGGTCACGCTCGATGGCTCCATGACCTTCGGTCCTCACATTAGAAACGTCCGCAATCGAGCCGCCTTTGTGCTCGGTCGCCTTCATTATCTCCTATGCAAGCGGAGTAAAATGTCCCTTAGAAATAAGGTGACACTTTACAAAGCTTGCATTCGCCCCATCATGTCCTATGCGAGCGTTGTGTTCGCCCACGCGGCCAACTCTCACATTAGTCGCCTCCAGGCCTTACAGTCCCGTTTTCTTCGCCAAGCCGTCGGAGCCCCGTGGTTCTGTAACGGTACGAACTCGTCCGTCACGTGCACAAATATTAATCAAATTAATTTCTAAATAGTTTAAATTCTAATTATCAAACTAATTTCTAAATAGACATCAATGTAATTAATTATAATAAAATTATTCTTTAATCTTATCTAAAACAAAT
Organism: Notodonta ziczac; assembly: GCA_918843915.1. Lineage (NCBI taxonomy): Eukaryota > Metazoa > Arthropoda > Insecta > Lepidoptera > Notodontidae > Notodonta > Notodonta ziczac. Next base: position 6,136,249 of record OU974066.1, on the reverse strand, counting down.
TGTCTAAAAATTATTTAATATTTTTAATGAAACGTAGGTAGCAGCATTAGTTAGTTACCTATCGGGGATTTGGCTTGAAGGCGCGAGCGGAGGAACTGGGGAGATGAACCTACGTGGGACGCCGGAAGGACGCGAAGGGGTGCGGGGGATGGATTGGTAGGAGAGGGATAGTCAAGAGTGGGATCCCGGAAGGTTCACAAGAGTAGAAGATTTTGCAAATAAGTATTTATTTTATTTTAAAATTGTTTTGTTCGTCTGTTCCTGGTAAGTTTATATTTCAACAAAGTAATTAATTTTACATTTCTATATTAGAATGGAAATTAGCCTAGGTATTAGTGTTCACAGCTTAGGATAGATGTAGAATGATTCTTTTTTCAAATTCAAACAATACCTACGCGTCGAGTACAATAATGGTGGTGCGTGCAAGTTGAAACCTGTACAATCATGCATTAACTACATTAGAGAATATTGACAAAAATATAAATATAAATTGTTGATAGGATAGGTAGGACCTTTTGTAATATCCATGGAGTTTCTTGCTCATTCTTCTCCATTGGATTAGGTTTACGAATGAGTGGTAAAGTCTTATTTCTGCATTGCTTAAACATACATCATGTAACTTTGATACCTACATTCTTACTTCAGTTTTAATACTATTAAGTATAGTACAAGCATTTTGCTTTAATAATTGATCATATCATTTGGTTCAGAGATGAGAATCTGGATGGATTGAATCTAGCCAATGAGTCTATCTATTTACATTGTTTACTTATTCCTCAACTAAAAGCTTGATGTTTTGGATCATACTTGGGGCGGTAGACCCTGTTGGCAATCACTAAACAGTAGATGATAGAGTTGCTAACAAGTCACTGATCTAATTTATCAGCTTTCAATATAACTACAATCCAATGATGGTCACACTTGGGGCGGTAGACCCTGTTAGTATTCTCATCACAAGTAGATGATCGAGATGCTAACAAGTCACTGACCTGATTTATCAGCGATATAACTACAATCCTATGTTTGGTCATACTTGGGGCGGTAGACCCTGTTGGTATTCTCATCACAAGTAGATGATCGAGATGCTAACAAGTCACTGACTGAACTTAGCGAATATTATAGACTTATGAAGCAGAAGAAATCCTGAAGGTCTTGTTAATGGCCAAATGATTGAAATATACTTTTCCTAATGAAAGGAAGTAAAATTAGACAATTTTTGTTGATATTAAAGTTGTAAAACAATTTATAAATTTAAAACAGTTGACTGAGTGACAAGTCAAAGAGGGAAAAATATATATGAGATGTTTCCCATAGTCGGGCAGCGTGGAATGGGGCTCCCGACCTTGTCCAAAAACAAATAATTGCTGCATAATATCTTTGATATAACCGTCATTCACTAGTTCATATTATTTGTGTATATTTATTACTTTCACATAGAGTAATTTAAGGACATAAACCTCTTCAACATTAAACTTAGGTTGAATTAGGACAGTCTTATTTATACTTAGAACATAGAATATTAACGGTTTAGGTTAGATTAGGGAGCATTTAATGTTTGTTCTTAGAATACCAATCTTTCACTAAAAGAATTTAGGTTACTATTTTCGGTTCACTACGTTAGGTCCTATAACTACTAGACGATACGGATCACTTGGCCATTATTATATTCAAATATTTCATGAGATACCCGGGGTATGTAAGGTGGGTTGTTACAATTTGGTGCCGTGACCAGGATTTTATGAATCCTGGATTGCCACGGTATTTGCTTAATTCATTGTTTGAACTTTGAACTAAACTATATTAAGTGACTTTTATAAGTCACAATTTGTTGCTCGTGTAAAGGAAAGTGATTAAGATTGGTATTCATTATGTTAGGATTATAGCTAGATAACACTGAAAAGGTAGGAATCGCGTTATTTCCGATAGTTCACAAATCTACTGTAAGCTGCATTAATTAGTTTCGATAAAGGCAGTTTGTGCGTTTAATAGTAGCATTTCAAGTTGAATAGGTATGTAGTTCTACTAGTGCATTGTTTATTCCTTTGTCCAATTAGTTGTTTGGCTATTTAAGTCTGAAAATAACAATATAATTTACATCAATTCAATGTTTACATTTTAGGTTATAAAACTTTATTGACATTAGAGGTAACCGATAGTTGGTTGTTTTATCATTATGCCAATATCGATTTTAAAAATATAAGTAATTTAGAAAAATCGATTAAGTAATAAGTGAATGGTGAAAAGTAATGAAGTAATGAAGAATAGTAGTAAGTGAAAGTAATGGTAGTAATAGTTACGTTACAGGTATTAAAAAAAAAATGCGTTGATTAATAATAGGTATTATTTAATTATTTTACTTTAGGGAAATTTAGTGGAAATATTTACGATGTAGTTATATTATTAATCGATAATCGAAAAATATATTATATAATTGATTTGAGGATGGATGTTATGAACATCATCGCTAAATGTTTTAGCATTGAATTAAAGTCGATGTTGTCACTGTCAGCTGTTAGATAAAGATAAAGCGAAAGCGGTTCGTTTTCCATAGAGTAAGAAAGTTATAAATTTGTTTGTAGGGAATTCGTAGGTTAATTCATTTCTACATCCATGTCGTAAAATTGAAATAATCAGCATTTTAAATATTTTGTTAAATAAATACGTAATTTTATTAAGTAATTAGTATGTAAGTACCGTACAGAAGGTGGTTTTCGTATTAGAGTCTGGGGGTTGAGAATAAAATAAAGGGGTTTTATTTAAGGGGATTTTTAGGTAAGATAATATTTCCAGAATTCATATTATGGAAAGATTTATAATAAGACTAGCTTTTTTAGTATAGAAGTCGACTAGATTTAAGAGGTCAGTAAGTAGGTAGGTAGTAAGGTAGTTTATTATAGTATAGTTCGGTTTATAGGTAATTATTATAAGATTATAAAGAAAACTCTTGGAAGGTCTTCATTGGTTGATAGATACGAATAAAGGCGAAGCAAGGTAGCAATCTACGTCTTAGAACGGGTCTAGGTAACTAGTAGGTAAGTATCTATCAATTAATTAATGCATAGGTAAATATGAGTTAAGGAGATTAGTAGTAATTAATGTGGAAATGCGTATCCCAAAGTAGGTAAGTACTTACTAGAAAGGATAGATAGGCTTGTATTTAATTTAAAATCATTTAGGTTCGCTTACATGGATAATAAAATTAAATATTACTAATAAAAATACCCATTTACTTAGAAACGATTATCAAGTTAGATCGTCGATTATAGGTATCTAGTTGAAGTCTTGAAACTTGTTGACGGTAAAACAATCATAGCTTCGGAAAGAGATTACCTATCTGCCAATTGGGATAGGTTACTGGTCCTGAGACAAGAATATAGGTAAGTACGTATTAGTTGGAAGAAAATACAAAATTACCCGCTACCACTAAGTACTTGAACCGAATAGAATAAAGGGTTGGTAACTAGGCACCTGACTTCATAGATAAAAAGTAGGATTATTCAATAATGTTTAATTTAAAGGTTTTTACAGTTAGACGGAGAATCGGAGTAGGTAAGTACTTAACGAATATAGGTAGTTACCCAACTAAATTTAATAACTTTACTCGTATATACCTGGTTTAGAAGATGATTAGGTACTTAACTATCCACTATGAGTAATAAAATAAATAGAGTTCGGACTCTTGAATAGGTTACCTTGTAGTAGGATAGGTAGATAGATAGTTTGTTATAGGATTTAAGTATGACTTGGTAGGTAGACTCGTTTTGTATGCTTATAAGTATAAATGGTTTTAATAGGGATAATGACTGTTGTGGTTAGGTAGGTCATGTAATTAAAAATGTTGGTAAAATCAAAGGCCTTTTTGCAATATTAGTTTCACGTCCTTCGGCTATGGGTAAAATAGATATTAGGAGTAGGTAAGTACCACATACTTAGGAATACTGTGATAAGCATCTATAAAATATTGCTTTCTTTCAGAATTTAGGTAGATATCTATGATTACTAAATAAAATAGGAAAATCGCTTGTAGGTAGGAAAACGCTAAAATTTCGAATAGGTACGTTATCGCTCGGACGTTCTTTTAATTTATTATTATTTGTAATAGGTATGTGTAATTTATTGAATTTGTCATTTTTGTGTTATTATATCTTCACAGGTTATTATTTATCCGACTGCGCGACGCAGGAGATGTTTGTTGTTGACAACAGCCAGACGTTTTATTGAAAAAGAAACAGGAAAAAACTGTCGACCGCTTGACGCGGTGGTTCGTGTGTGGGACGCTCGGCTTGTTGTGCATGGTGGTTGCGGGTTCGATTCCCGTTTGAATAAGCTTCGAGGCGCTCAGCTAGCTCCCCGTGTTTGATGGTTACGGGTTCGATTCCCGTAAGGATAAGTGGTGGATCTTTCAGCGTGGTGGTTACGGGTTCAATTCCCGTGTGGACAAGTTTCGGATCTTTCAGCTGGCTGCGCGTGCGTGGTGGAAACGGGTTCGATTCCCGTTAGGATAACTGTTGTAAGTGGTGGATATCTCAGCGTGGTGGATACGGGTTCGATTCCCGTAAAGACAAGTGGTGGATCTCTCAGCGTGGTGGATACGGGTTCAATTACCGTAAGGATAAGTGGTGGATTTCTCAGCGTGGTGGATACGGGTTCAATTACCGTAAGGATAAGTGGTGGATTTCTCAGCGTGGTGGATACGGGTTCGATTCCCGTAAGGATAAGTGGTGGATCTCTCAGCGTGGTAGATACGGGTTCGATTCCCGTAAGGACAGATGGTGGATATCTCAGCGTGGTAGATACGGGTTCGATTCCCGTAAGGACAAATGGTGAATCTCTCAGCGCGCTGTGAGTAGTGGTTGCGGGTTCGATTCCCGTCGGGGCGGGTTTCGAAGATGGCCTTCCTGATCTGCTCGGGTCTGGGTATCGTAGTCGCCGAATTCATTGATCCATGGCCGTGGGGAGTGGGGCGTTGCTTGGTTTGCGACCTTGTGGTTGGTGTGTTGGCCTGGCGATGTTTATAATTTATTTATTTACTAAAATTCGCGAACCATGTTAAGGGGGTTTCATTGAATGGGTGTTTAGGATTTATAACGGTTTAAAGTCGGGTTGCAACCATAGGTTCTAGATGGATAAATTGCGTTTTGCGTAAATATAATATTTATCGCATTCTTATCATTTTTAGTACCTACCTACCTTACTTAGTATTTCACACATTGGTATTTTGCGTAATATTTATAAATTTGTTGTTGTTTTGTGTTGTTCAATTGTCGCTTCACGGTTTCGGGTTTTCATAACTGACATTTTGCGTTTCTACCTATTTTATAAAATCGTTACGTTATAAGTATTCATGCGTTATTCAAAGTAAAATTGCGTTATTAAGCGAATCGTTCTGTTACATCCAATCTGGGGGTTGTGCAGTGGTGTTTAGGTATCTACTTTGACCAAATGTGCAAAATTATTCGTAGTATTCGTCCCGAGTTATGTTGTAGGATTATTTAGGTGGTATGTTTCGCTATGAATGTAGAAGCTGTGTAAGCATTCGTATGTTCTTTACGATAGGGTTGATGATGTATGAATTTGGTATGAAGTATGATTATTCATTTTTATTGTTTTGAAGGGCCTAAGTGTTTCTACAATGTCTTAGTACGAATCGGTTTGTCAATGTTTGAGAATCAGAAAATCATTAACACAATCAAAGGGCTTTTTATGATGGAGTTTGGTGTTAGGATAGGTCAGTAGACATGCATCAGTATAAACTGATCTCATAAGAAGTCCGTACTCTACCGGCAGCAAACAATATCGTCGTTTGGTACACTCTACATGCTCCGAATTGTGGATAAGTTGTTGTTGTGGGCTTAGGTTTTGGTGGGATGTTGCAGTCATGGGGAATTATCACTTGTTAGCCATTGGGAGGTCCAGACTTTGATAGGATAGTGTATTCGGTTCACACCATACGTAAGATGGGTTTGGTGTGGAAGGTTTACACTAAATCACTAGGATTGACCTGCTCACAACGGGTTTCCTTCCGGAGTTTGGACTGTCCCTGCGAGCAGTTATTTTTTGTTCATGATTGCTATGTTAGTAAACTTTAACTTGGGTTCATACAGTAATTATTGCCAATTCGGTATAAATACACTGATCATTGTAGGTTTACACACATTTAACATACATGCATTACCACAATTTTCTGAGTCGAATATTGGCAAATTACAATTTGCACTATTTAGTTCTTCTGGGGTTGATATTATTATTTAGATTATATTTGTGCATTTATTTTTGGTTCATGAAAAATTTACTTCGGTTAAATATTCATTCACCTGCATAAATTTTGGGGGTTGGCTGTAACGGTACGAACTCGTCCGTCACGTGCACAAATATTAATCAAATTAATTTCTAAATAGTTTAAATTCTAATTATCAAACTAATTTCTAAATAGACATCAATGTAATTAATTATAATAAAATTATTCTTTAATCTTATCTAAAACAAATTGTCTAAAAATTATTTAATATTTTTAATGAAACGTAGGTAGCAGCATTAGTTAGTTACCTATCGGGGATTTGGCTTGAAGGCGCGAGCGGAGGAACTGGGGAGATGAACCTACGTGGGACGCCGGAAGGACGCGAAGGGGTGCGGGGGATGGATTGGTAGGAGAGGGATAGTCAAGAGTGGGATCCCGGAAGGTTCACAAGAGTAGAAGATTTTGCAAATAAGTATTTATTTTATTTTAAAATTGTTTTGTTCGTCTGTTCCTGGTAAGTTTATATTTCAACAAAGTAATTAATTTTACATTTCTATATTAGAATGGAAATTAGCCTAGGTATTAGTGTTCACAGCTTAGGATAGATGTAGAATGATTCTTTTTTCAAATTCAAACAATACCTACGCGTCGAGTACAATAATGGTGGTGCGTGCAAGTTGAAACCTGTACAATCATGCATTAACTACATTAGAGAATATTGACAAAAATATAAATATAAATTGTTGATAGGATAGGTAGGACCTTTTGTAATATCCATGGAGTTTCTTGCTCATTCTTCTCCATTGGATTAGGTTTACGAATGAGTGGTAAAGTCTTATTTCTGCATTGCTTAAACATACATCATGTAACTTTGATACCTACATTCTTACTTCAGTTTTAATACTATTAAGTATAGTACAAGCATTTTGCTTTAATAATTGATCATATCATTTGGTTCAGAGATGAGAATCTGGATGGATTGAATCTAGCCAATGAGTCTATCTATTTACATTGTTTACTTATTCCTCAACTAAAAGCTTGATGTTTTGGATCATACTTGGGGCGGTAGACCCTGTTGGCAATCACTAAACAGTAGATGATAGAGTTGCTAACAAGTCACTGATCTAATTTATCAGCTTTCAATATAACTACAATCCAATGATGGTCACACTTGGGGCGGTAGACCCTGTTAGTATTCTCATCACAAGTAGATGATCGAGATGCTAACAAGTCACTGACCTGATTTATCAGCGATATAACTACAATCCTATGTTTGGTCATACTTGGGGCGGTAGACCCTGTTGGTATTCTCATCACAAGTAGATGATCGAGATGCTAACAAGTCACTGACTGAACTTAGCGAATATTATAGACTTATGAAGCAGAAGAAATCCTGAAGGTCTTGTTAATGGCCAAATGATTGAAATATACTTTTCCTAATGAAAGGAAGTAAAATTAGACAATTTTTGTTGATATTAAAGTTGTAAAACAATTTATAAATTTAAAACAGTTGACTGAGTGACAAGTCAAAGAGGGAAAAATATATATGAGATGTTTCCCATAGTCGGGCAGCGTGGAATGGGGCTCCCGACCTTGTCCAAAAACAAATAATTGCTGCATAATATCTTTGATATAACCGTCATTCACTAGTTCATATTATTTGTGTATATTTATTACTTTCACATAGAGTAATTTAAGGACATAAACCTCTTCAACATTAAACTTAGGTTGAATTAGGACAGTCTTATTTATACTTAGAACATAGAATATTAACGGTTTAGGTTAGATTAGGGAGCATTTAATGTTTGTTCTTAGAATACCAATCTTTCACTAAAAGAATTTAGGTTACTATTTTCGGTTCACTACGTTAGGTCCTATAACTACTAGACGATACGGATCACTTGGCCATTATTATATTCAAATATTTCATGAGATACCCGGGGTATGTAAGGTGGGTTGTTACAGTTCGTACGGAACGTAGACCTTCATTCTGACTTACGCCTCGATTCTATCCAGAAGCACTTCAAAATAGCGTCTGAACGCTATTTCATGAAGGCTTCTGAACACACCAATCCCTTAATCGTCGCCGCCGCCGATTATGCACCCGCACACGAGCCAGATACATGCCGCCGCAGGCCGCGGCATGTGGTGCTGGACCCCCCCGACCCACTCACCGCTCTCCTAGACTCAGATGTCGAGGAGAACGACACACGCACACTCCCCGCCAGACACCGACCTCGCCGGCGAGGTCGACGAACCCCCGCTTCCGCTAGAAGGTGCGTCTACTTACCTAGACGCACCTTGGCACCCGACAAGCCCGCTGAGTTTCTTGCCGGATCTTCTCAGTCGAGGTCGCGTTCCGATCCGGTGGTAGATTTACCCTCGCCACCTCTCCTGGCAGCGGCCCAAGCCGAGGTCGTGTCCCTAGTGACGCCCTTGAGCTAGCTGCCCCCCTGCCCCTATGGCTGGAGCGCACTTGCGCTCGCCCTCTGTCCGGGTGAAGTTGTTATGGCCACTCTGGCCAACAACATATAGTCAATTAAAAAAAAAAAAAAAAAAAAAAAAAAAAAAAAAAAAAAAAAAAACTAGGCCAGCGTGGTGGATAATGGCCTGAATCTCCCTCGTACTGAGGGGAGGCCCATACTTTGAAGTGGGACATCAAAAAAGGGCAAAATTATTATTATTATATTATTATCAGTAATTTAGAGTTTCCGCTGATACCAAATATAAGCATAATTTTTTACCTCATCATCTTCCTGTAACGTCTTACCGAATGGTCTCACCAGTGTCATATTAATAAATCAAACTCAAAACCGCACTCAAGAGCGTTATCAGCTGAGATGTTCTCAAGATGTGATCACAGTTTTAAGATCGACGCTAATTAATAAACAAATATAAAGATGAATGAGTTGATATCGATCTCAAAACGTTTATTAATTAGAACGTCATCTCAAGAGCAAACTGAAGTTTGCTCTTAATCTTGAGTTCGATTTACTATACGGCCCATAGAAATAGTGGGAAGTTTCCATAGTCTTACCAGTGTGCACAGTGTGGTTTGGTTTATTGATCGTCGCATCGCACCTATGAGTATTTTATCTCCTGACCAGCATTTTCTACAGCATGTGCCTTCACAAACTGTGCCACCATCATTTTGAGCCCTACTATCAAAGTTACATCAGCATTTTTTCTCTTCAATATTTATTCACGCGATTAATATATAAGGAGGTCTAACGTCCGCCTGGAAGCGGGTACAATATCAACCGCCAGTCCAAAACCCCCTCACCCCTTAGGATGTGCACCCTCCCCTTAGGGAGGGTGCACATCCAACGCGCTCTCCAAAGGCAGAGGATGTTACACCGTTGGTTTTAAGTGGGCATACTCTGCCGGGTCTCCCATACCCCTCCCGCCTCCGTCAAAACTGAAGGGGACTCATAAAGGGATTTTAAAAGTTTCATAAAAATAGGGGTGTGTACACCGCAAGCTCGCTCCCTATTACAATAATAATAATTATTATAATTTAGCCCTTTTGACGTCCCACTTTTGGGCACGGTCTTCCCCTGACTACGAGTGGGATTAAGGTCGTTATCCCTCACGCTGGCCCAGTGCAGGTTGGCGGATTTAACATGTATTTCGAAAATTGGTTAGATTTTCTAAGCCATGCAGGTCTCCTCATGATGTTTTCCTAAACCGTAAGCAAGTGATAATAATATAGTAATTATGATTCGCACACAGCTTTCGAAAAACCCAGAGGTGCGAACCGGGGTTTGAACCGCAAGATGCGTGCTTAACCAGACTCCTACGTAGAAAGCGCCATGTCGAAACAAATGTTTTCAGACATGTCGCTTTATACGTAGGGGCCGTCGCAATCGGCTATCACTGCTTATTACATTGAAAGTTAATATACATAACCAAAATGTAGTTAGGAATGTTAGGATTGTAACTTTGCCTACCCTTACGGGGAATACGTATGGTATCTTACATAAGTGTTGTTAAAAATACCTAGTTTGACCCTAGTTGGCGACCTTGCGCTACTTATGTACGCGGCTCTGTGCGTAGAATAGTTGGCGCGCGGCCAAGCCGGCGCACGCGCAGCATCACGGCACATCTCCGCTCGCCCTTGCTTATGTAAGCCGTCTCGTGACCGTGCGGTGTACTTGACACCCGGCAAGTGCATGCCAGCACCAGTGCCGGGTCCTTGGAGTCTGTATTACTGATTATTATTTAAGGTGAGGACGCCTGTCTAGCCCGCGAAATTTAAAATTTTCGAGTATTTTTATAGTTTATCCAAAATCTGAAAACATTTAAGACAACATTTTGTGATTTGCGACAAACACAGTATGCAGTGCGTTTATTCATACATTTATTTTACTCTAAAACATTTAAAGAACGACATATAACCAGAAAAACTGGCAATTTTTGTACATTTAGTGATTTACTAGTATCATATCCACCGTGATAATATTTAGAGTAAAATAAATGTATTAATAAACGCACTGCATATAGTGTTTGTCGCCAATCACAAAATATTTTCAGATTTTGGATAAACTATAAAAATACTCGAAAATTTTGAATTTCGCGGGCTAGGTGGGCGCTTTAGCCTTAATTGCTTTGAAATTTGTAATTTGTTTTTTTTTTGCCAGTGACCAGTGATAGCCACTGGTAGAGCGTTCGCATGTGTGTGTAATTTTTTTAAATGGGACTAGTCCCGCCACACACTCCCACCACTGTAACTCCTGTAAGCCAGGATCGACGATGGTGACCAATAATGACGTCGAGGTTTGACCCTCGACGAGTCCCGGGGACAAGTTAAATTGTCTTGGAACCCGCACAAATTTAATCGAAAGAATAATAGGAGGCGTTCGAAGAAAAAAAGTAGGTGTGTGTCAATTAATTTATTTTCTTTCTTTCTTACACGCTTTGGAACAAGTTGGGCAGTTTTAAGTCACAGCACCTCTGGGGTTTTCGGATTGAACGGTGAATGGTGAAGGGAAACACTGTGAGGAAACCTGTACGTCGTTTGAATGATGAGTGAAGTTCACCAACCTGCACTGGACCAGCGTGGTGAAGCCCGAATTACCCTCACATTGAACAGGAACGTGCCTGCTATAATAAATAAATATAGACGAACACCAACTGTATGGTCCCAAACTAACCAACGCTTGTACTATGGGTACCGTACACTAGACTTGGCCAATCCTAGTGAAACCCAGACCAGGGCAAATTACGAAAAGGTCATTTCCGAAATGTACCCTGACGGGAATCGAACCCGCAAGCACCCGGTGCAGTGAGCCGAGCGGCGTACGCTCGAACCACTGCGCCAAGCGGTCGTCAATCACATCGTCGCATAATGGCAAAAGGCTTGCCCCCTTTGGGACCAAAATACCATCGCTGAAATGGGAAATGGAAAAGCCTTCCATTTTAAATGTGAAATTTAACAGCATTCTTCTTGGGAAATGTGTAACTCCGTCAATTATAAGCGAAACAGAGCCACACTTGCTGACTCGCTTGCTCTAGGCCGAACCCACACGCACTAATCGTGACTATCAAATTTAACATAGGTAGGTATGTTGAGTTATGACACTTCACATTCTGGACTCTTGCTTGACGACATGACTTGTTACTTATAATCACGAGTCTGATTATTATATAATACTATCTGTTAACTGCGGCTTCGCCCACGTGGTAATTCTATAAAATAAAAGTAGCTAAGCCACTACTTACAACATGAGCTATCTGCGAATTAAAATCGCGTCAAAAGCGGTCCAGCCGTTTCGGAGATTAGCTGGAATAAACAGACCTACAGACAGAAAATTTGATTTTCTGTTATAAGTACAATAATAATAAGCATATGCAATGATAATATTTTCATATGCATTTATAGGCAAAAGCAGTTTTTTTTATTACAAAGCAGTGATAGCCTATGGGTTAAGCACGCGTCTTGCGCGCACCAGGTCCTGGGTTCAAAACCTGACTCTCACCTCTGGGTTTTTCGAAATCTATGTGCGTCTAAAGCGTGGTGTATTACGGCCTGAATCCCCCTCGAAGTGAGGGGAGGCCTAGGAGTGGGACGTCAAAAAGGGCTAACTTATTATTATAATAATTACAAACAGGCACTGCAATTTTATTTATTTGTTTAGAAGCTAGGTAGGTGTAGCTAACCAATGATGTTATCGTTGTTATCTTCACAGCGAGTGATGCGGTGACCTGATTGCAGGTGGAACGGGCGCCAATGCCGCTATCCGGACTAATAATAATTAATTTTAATTCAAGGTGGGAGAACCAAACTGTAACCGATTTTGGTTCCACAGCGTTTGACGACCGCTTGGTGCAGTGGTTCGAGCGTAGGCCGCTCGGCTCACTGCACCGGGTGGTTGCGGGTACGATTGCTGCCGGGGCAAATTTCGGAAATGGCCTTTTCGTAATTTGCCCTGGTCTGGGTGTCCTTGGGATCTCCCCCAGTTCGTTGTACGGTAGTACCCATAGTACAAGTATTGGTTGGTTTGGAACCATACAGTTGGTGTGTCTGTCTGGCGATATTTTTATTTATTTATTGCGAGCGACCCGCACCGGTTTCGCACAGCTCTAAAATTATCAGTGTTTCTCTACTATATCATGCATGTATTATACATATAAACCTTCCTCTTGAATCCGAATCGAATTCTCTATCTATTAAAAAAAACCGCACCAAAATCCGTTGGGTATTTTATACAGATCTAAGCATACATAGGCTCAGACAGCGGGAAGCGACTTTGTTTTATACAATGTAGTGATTTTACTGTTTTAGTAGTACAACAAAAATATAAACGAAACAAGCCCCGGTGATATGTGGAGACATAGAATGACGTGCTTCGGTAATGTTCGCACTGAGTGATCTATTTGCGGGCGGCACGCGACTTGCCGCCGCCGGAGCCGCCGCCGCTCGGCACGAGACGACTGTAATGTGTATCTACATTGACGGTGGTAAAGAAAGAAAGAAAGAACTTTATTGTGACTAGCAGCAAATATAATAAAATAAAACTGGGTGAAACAGAAAGGGTATACAATTTATTTTGCAACTTAGCTTTGTAAATCTAATACTATCGGCTTTGTGGGGCATTTCAAGAGCTATAGGTTTTGTAGACTTATGAAATCTGTCAACAGCTGTATCCCTGTAACACCTTTTGCTTTCAAGTTTCCTCCAAAGCTGATAGTTTTATAATTACAAAGTTAAGTTTTAAAATAAAAAGTATACCCTTTCTGTTTCAACCCGAATAAAAAAATATAAAAAATTCTGCTCGCCACAAACGGACCCAATTCAGCATGTGCTGGTTGATAAGAACCAGGGCTGGATTTCACGGGCGCAAACAACAAAAAAAACTAAATTAAGACTAAGGGGCCATCCATAAATTACGTCACACGAATTTCATGATTTATTAATTAATTTATTTCAATTAAAATTATTAAAAAAAAAATGAACGTCCCCACTTGGGACCCCTCCCCACCCCTTGTCACACAATGTCACACTTCGTCGACCCCCACCCTCCTAAACGTGTGACGTAATTTATGGATAAAAAGGGCTCTAAAGGGCGCTAAAGGGCTCGTACCCAAAACTATAAAAAAACACAAAATTAATATGGAGAGTTCATAACAAACGGGATGCTTCGACCGGGGTAGTAGCACCCTCACACAGAAGATCAGCGTTATGTATAGCCATTAAACTTACCGCTTCAAACGCTCCGCTTTTGACGTTTTGCTGACACCATACCATATCAATGTCAGTAGAAATCGTGAAGCTCGTGTCAGCAAAACGTCAAAAGCGGAGCGTTTGAAACGCAATCGCGAGCGTTTGCTTTTCTATTACGATTTGAGTAGCTAGCGTGGTTAGGGCCCAGGACAGCAATGTGCGAGCAACGCCTTTGGTATCGCAACCATGTATAGGCTACGGTAACTGCTTAATATTAGGCTGGTCTTACGCTTATTAACCAACTTTGTTACATAAATAAAAAGTTAATTTAAAAAGTCTAAAACCCGACTGCGGAAAAAGTGAACATAAAATAATAGCTTTTTATTTAGCCTGTTTTTGTGTCCCACTCCTGAGCAAAGGCCTCTCCCTTAACACTCCACAAAATACGGTCTTGTGCTGTTTCGGGCCACGTATCTCCCGAATTACTTACTTACCAATTACTGAAAAGGAATAAAAAACAAGTCCAGGGAAGGTACCTATTCACAACCGACGAAATTTTTCCGTGTCGGAAACAAAAGATTCCATTGTTCTTCTAATTTATTTGTAAAAGGATGGAAGCGGTATTTTCCGACATCGGAAACATTCCGTCCATTAAGAATAGACCTCCCCCCCGGAGATGTGGCAGTCGCAGCAGTGGCGTCGAATTCAAATCGGATCAATAAGTAATGGAGCGGGCAATGCCGCTCCGCGGACAATACTAGATGTCGGCGCACTGGCCACTAGCGACAGGCGTTCCTGGCCGACGAGAAAATAATAAATTTAAGAAAACATTATTGTTTAGAAATTTATTATTTTCTCGTCGGCCAGGAACGCCTGTCGCTAGTGGCCAGTGCGCCGACATGGACCTTACAGTACTTAAATTAAAAATAAATAATGATCTGAAATAATTTATTTATCTACAATATAGAGATGTTTATACACGTACAATTAATATTTTACAAACAGTTTGTTAATGGAATGATTTTGAACATCATTTTGCAACTCAGAGCTCGGGGTGCGATGGGACGTCAGATCGCAGTGTTAACATTTGAATAAATTCCAAGCGAGCACAGATAAATAAACCATACTATAGACAATTAGAAGAGGTTCGTTTTCATTTACAATATTTTTAAAACCCGTTCAGAGCTTTCAATGTGTTTCAATAACATTAAAGAGCTTTATGGGTAAACAATAGATACAATTCGATACGATGGTAAAGTTAAACACTTAAAGCTATGCGTCTGCGCCGATGCGGCCTCCGTCCTCTTAGGTTAAACGGCAGGTGCCGGCTGGAAAAGAAAAAAAAACAGGTTTATTTAGGCAAGCCTAAAGTGTGTTCTGGCAAGCGCAATTAAAACTGACGAATCAGGCATCTGTCAAAAATATAAAAAAAAACTAGCTGTACCCTGCGCGCGTTGCTACGCTGTCAAAGATTGGTCGTACCAACTCAGAAACCTTTGTGGGCTTATGCACAACAGTTTGCTGAAGATCATGACATGATCAAATGCATAGTTTACGATTCTATAAAGGACATACAGACAAACATTCATTTTATATATATAGAAGAAGATAAATGTAAAACAACAAAGCATTTCTGAATAGTCAGAATATAGCTACCACCGACTCCGATACTTGTTATCTGCTTTCGTCACAAGAAATAAGTTTGTAGTTGGTACGCATATTAATTTTCCTTATTCTGGGTGACTGGGTTCGCCCCCAGTCCATTGTAAGGCATCAATAGTACAGTCAACATCAAAAGAAGCTTGGCATTTAAAATGTCCGCATGAATCTCAGTGTGTGTCACACGTCATAATAATATTATGATACCAGAACGTCACTAAAGAATATACGTACGTTTTTTAAGAAAAATAAAAAAAAGAAAAATCGTCAATTTGTAAGGGGAAGGCCCAAACAAAATAAACGATTTCAATTAACTTTAGGGATCTTCTGGTGTCATACTATTATGACGGGTTTAACAACGGCATTTTTTTTTGACGTTTCAGATAAAAACCCACTTTTATTGTTGACTGTACAAGCTTGGGACCAACTTGATGTGTTAGTCTGGTGTTTTTTTATTTATTTATTGTATAGTGCAGTGCTCCGGTCCAGCCGTGGGCAGCTGTGCGCTATTTCGGCAATACAATTGGCAGAGTCAGCGTGAAAGCGCGCCGGTGACCGGGCGATCCTTGCGCCGCCGCCCTTGATCCTAGGCCGGCCGCTAAACGCCGCTAAATATATCTGGCCGCCGGTCATGTCGCGCGCCGCGAATAGCGACGCAGTGTACCAACAGTACCTACTATAATGTTCATAATAATTGTCGTTTGAACTTGGCGTTATTGGCTCCGAAACGAGTGATTAAACGTCGACGAAGGTTATTCACGGGCGCGGGCGGTGATTATTTACATTTGGCGGAAAGTTTCCGTAGGCGGAAAAGACAGCTTCAATCCTTCTTTTACAAATTAATTAGAATGATGAAGCTTTTGTTTCGACGACACGGAAACTTTCCGTCAATTTATTTATTTACTAGCTGTGCCCACGGACTTCGTCCGCGTAGTATTTAACGTAACAAACATTTCGGGATTATCGGGATAAAAAGTATCCTATATGTTAATCCCGGTTATAAACTATCTGTGTTCCAAATTTCATTCAAATCCGTTCAGTAGTTTTTGCGTGAAGGAGTAACAAACATACATACATACATCCACACTCACAAACTTTCACATTTATAATATTAGTAGGATTATAAAATGCGTGTGCGTGACAATTATGAATCGTCCCCCCCCCCCCCCCCCCAGGAGTTCTTGAAATCCTGACCAGTGAAGTACACAGTTGTTCAGTGTAACTGAAGGAAATAAAATAGAAGGATGAACCGCGCCTGCCGGTTATTGGGTCGCGTCGATAACGTTTATGGACACGACGCTAATTAATGTAATGCAATTCGTTCCTTAACGAAGTAATAATAATGTTTATTAATTAAATGTCATTGATATTGCAAGTACCTATACCTATATGCTTACTGCTTAACATCAGCCTGGTCGTATGTTTTTTGCCGGCTTTGTTGGGGTTCACATATTGTTTTCTTATATTTACGCGAATACTACACATTGAAATAAAACTATTTTCTCTCCTAACTATTTAGCTCTCCTACATAGGGCAAACTAAAAGATCACTAAAAACCCGCGTAAAAGAACATAAATAGCTGACGTGAAACACCGGCGCTCCACGAAGTCTGCAATCTGTGAACATGTACAGGACCGCACCCGCCATTATATCAGATTTGATAAACCACAGATCCTCGCAAAAGAACACCGATTCCGACCAAGGATGATACGTGAGGCCATTGAAATTAAAAAACATCCTAATTTCAATAGGGAAGATGGCTGGGTGCTACCACCAACTTGGGATCCAGTAATTAATATAATTAAATCCAAAACCAAGTGTACCATTGCAAGACCTCGAGACACTGTGAGCACTTTCTGCGTGGATTAAACCGCAAACAACAACTAAATGAGGGTACCCAGTTACTAACTATGACATCAGGACGTCTAACACCTCAGTCCCCCCGTGACCATGGCTGCTGTAAAGCAACCGAAACGTCGGGAACATAAAGTTAATAAACGCGATAAAATCCGAAAAATAGTTTTATTTCAATTAGTTGGGGTTGCTTAGTTTGGAACCATACAGTTGGTGTGTTAATTAGCCTGACGATGTTTCGGATTTTCGGAAAACCTATTTATTCTGGATTTGGGTACTGAATGATAGCGCCATTCTCTGAACGCAGTAATAAAAGCATTTTACAAGCATTGCTTGGTTGGTTATATTATTTACTAGGGCAATGGCCCGCGACTTTGTCCTGTCATACGGGCAAGCGCGCGAATATAAAAAAAAACATTTTCTATGACATACACAATATAAAAAAACAGTTCCGTCTAGGGACACCCGAAAGAAGCAAAGCGTTTATAGTATAAAGCGTAGGGCGCCGCAGCTGCCACTCTGTATACCTATGTATATATGTATCGTGTAACGCTACTGACGCTTAGCACGGATAGAGTGGCCGCGCGGCGAGCGCCCCGAACGTCCGTATAGAAGTTTCGCTTCAAAATAGAAATTTTAAATGAATTTTGTATTATTAATAAATTTGGTAGATGTAAGTCTTGCTCGCAAGACGAATGAATCGACACTGAGGGTCTCGACTCTCGAGCCGCTCATGAGCTACTGCAGCTCAAGAAAGACAGACAATGTTACTTTCGCATATAATACTTATTTGATTAGATTATGATCGTAAGCTCAAATAAAAAACAGCTGTTTAATGTGTAAACATCAGTCATAACACTCCATTGAACTGGCCAAAAATAGCGAGACTATAAAAAAAGAGTTCCAATTCCGAAATTATGTAATAAATGTTGGCAGGACTGTTTATGAAAAAAATATTTATTTACAGCACCACCAATTTATTCATGCGGTTGTTGGCGGCGCCACTGTCTATGCAAAGCTGTCAAAATGAGTAAAATTATCGCAGTGACAACGTAAGTTCCAGTTGTGGCCGGCTGCAGAGATATGTTGGTGGCCCGGTGCCGTCGGTCGCCGGCTGGCGCTAGCCGCGCTCACGTGAACCAAGCCACATGCTCTCGCCCGCATTCATTGACTCACACTTACTATTATTATTTCCGGTTATTTCGTTTTATTCCTATATAAGTTACTTAATCTATAGTTAATTAGTGTAATTGGCGTTTGGCTCGTATTTAACTTTAAATAAACAAAATAAAAATAATAATAATAATCGCCAGACTGGTCAGCAACTGTATGGTCCCCAAACTAAGTTACAGTAGTAGTATAATTGACTGGGGGCGATCCTGGTAACACCCAGACCAGGGCAAATTACGAAAAGACAATTTCCGAAATAAGCCCCGACGATAATCGACCCCGCAACCACCCGGTGCAGCAGGCTGAGCAACCAGCGCTCAAACCACTGCGCCAAGCATTGGCTCTGGGTGTGATCGGATCGCCCCCAGTCCATTGTACGGTACCCATAGTACAATCGTCGCTTAGTTTGGGACCACACATTTGATTTGTTTATCTGGTGATATTCGTTTGTTATTAATGTTTTTGTTTTAAATATTGAAATTGCTGTAAAGTGGGAATAGATATGCACACCTCACGAAACTAACTTTCTAATTTAAACACCAAAATCTGAGTATCTAAAGATATATAACTCAAAGGTGACTGACACAGTGATCTATCAACGCACAGCCCAAACCACTGCACGGATCGGGCTGAAATTTGGCATGCAGGTAGATGTTATGACGTAGGCATCCGCTAAGAAAGGATTTTGATTAATTCTACCCCCAAGGGGATAAAATAGGGGATGAATAATCCCGAAATTTTTGTTAAGTTAAATTACACGCGGACGAAGTCGCGGGCAAAGCTAGTGAATAAATAAGCTTGGTAATACTGAATTACTATTGTATTACTCTCTAGTACTTTCTAGTTACAATGGTGTTGCCTGCTAACATTCTATTGCTGTTAGTGAGCTGAGAGTACACCATCTTTCTTTTTTTTTTTTTTTTTTTTTTTTGAGTTGACTATATGTTGTTGGCCAGAGTGGCCATAACAACTTCACCCGGACAGAGGGCGAGCGCAAGTGCGCTCCAGCCATAGGGGCAGGGGGGCAGCTAGCTCAAGGGCGTCACTAGGGACACGACCTCGGCTTGGGCCGCTGCCAGGAGAGGTGGCGAGGGTAAATCTACCACCGGATCGGAACGCACCATCTTTCATTCTTTTGAAAAGAGTAACCAGTGGAAGCAGCAATCTGAGTTGGTGGTAGTTTTAACTGTGCTTTGTTGGCTTACATGAAGAAAAACATATTATTTTTGTTTTTTTTTTACATAGGTATAATAAAATCATCAAAATCAGTTGATCCATTTGGAGAATAATAATTCCGAACAGACACCCCACGTTTTTTAAACGTGCCATCGACGCGCGTTTGTAGCGATAGAGACGCGATGCTAAGGCACGTGTGTATCGATACAAACGAGAACAAACTGCTCTGTGTGGTAAAAATGTTGTCGGGGCGGTTAAAAAACTTGGTGTGCACAGGCACTAAGGATGTTGATAGTAGGCTCACCCATTTGTACGCCATCCAGAGCAGGGTCTCGTTGTTGAGTCTGGGCCCGATGAGAGGGTTCATCTGCGCCATGTACGCGCACAGCCAGCTGGAACATCACAGTACACATTGTTAATTTGTTATCTATCTCATTTACAATACATCTTACTTTAGTGTGCAATTTAGCTTTATATTCTACTAGTTTCTGCCCGCGACTTCGTCTGCGTAGACTTAAGTAAAGTATTCTATGTGTTAATCCAGGTCATAAACTATCTGTGTTCCAATTTTCATCGATATCCATTCAGTAGTTTTCGCGTGAAAGAGTAACAAACATACATCCACAATCTTTCGCATTTATCATACTAATATTATAAAGAGGAAAACTTTGTTTGTTTGATTGTAATGAATAGGCTCCGAAACTACAGAACCGATTTGAAAAATTCTTTCACTGGTGGGAAGCTACACTATCCCCGGGTGACATAGGCTATAATATATATTCAAAAAAATTAGGGATCCTTACTAAAACTCGAATAATGTAACCGCAATGTACCCGTGTGAAGCCGGGGCGGGCCGCTATAATATATATGTATTAGTAGGATTCTATTCTATTCTAGGGCATTTGTTTTCATGTAACAAAGCGAACAAGCATTCGCCCCGTCCAATCTTAAGCAGTTACAGTGGCCTATGGATGGTTGCAATACCAGTTGCATTACTTGCTCATTGCCGACTTGAAAAGGAGTGGTGGTGAGGGGGGTTGGGTTTCTGGCTCTCTCATTGTACGAAACGCAGCTTTAGCTGCTTTACGACGATCTTCTGTGAGAGCGTGGTACTACCTCGGTCTAGTAAGCCCGTATGTGACGTGTATTCAGTCAACCACTGCTCCACCCACAACATTACCACCTTTCATAAAATGTGAGGAGATTGTTTGAATGAGGTTATATTGTCAGGGCTGGTAATAGAGATGGTTGTGTACACGCAAAGGTTACTCTTTAAGCTATCCATCTGACCATTTTCTTAGTTTTTACATAGGGGGTGTCAGAATGATAGAAACATTCGAGTGATTCATATTGACCTTAAAAAGCTCAAATACTTACAACAACCAACACGTAGCCGCTGTTAGTATCAACACCACCTGGATGATCCTGGAATCAATGGTGAAATAACAGTTGTATGAAAGAAATAAGGAAAAAATTAGGTTTGTAAGACCAAGAGAAGACTTACCCTCTGTTAGGTCCCTTAGGAGCGAAGAAGGGGCAAACGATACCCACTACACCCCACAGGACGGTGAAAACGGTGATGGGAATGAATGAGGCACCCATTTCGAGATATTATTTAGATATAATTCTAAATTATTTTATCTCAAACAAACATCAGCTGCACCAAAATGGTGGACGATTCGGTGATGTTGGTAGCACTATTGACGATAGTCATATGACATTACGACGTTTCGTTCGACGGTCTTTCTTAAACGATTACATTACTAGCAAAAATAATTATTCCTAAAAACTAAATAACATGGTCGTATTATAACTAATACAAATATAAACGCAACATAATATTCATGAATTAGGTATATTTGTATTTTATATAATATAGGGATTTGGGCTTAAAATAATTTTTTTCGGAGTCGTTAATAGATGGCGGTACTTGACTTATTTTGTACGCTGCAGATTTTTTATAAAGTTACAGACGGCTTAATCAAACAAATTGTAATACTTAAGGGTATACAAAATCAGTTTAAAATAAACATTTAGGTATAATAAAATATTAAATGCCGTATAGTTTTAAAAAATTAATATGTTGCTATTCGGCAATAGATGGCAGTAATTTATTGATTACGCTGCCTACATAGTCACACGTCTAAATTGTTTTATTCATACCATAGACTCATATTGTACGTCTATGTTTACATCATGGAATTAGTAGGTACTTCACAGAATACCAACATACAGACAGACTATTAAAAAAAGAATGGAAAGAGAAAAACCGTCTAAATACCGTCAGAAACATTAAATTTTTGTAGAAATATTTATTCAGGTAGCACTACTAAATGAGATCTGCTAAATTAAGATATAGAAAAAAGAAATGCTTGCACGGTACAAACAAGAGATTACGCAGAAGAAAATCAAACGAAATCGTTTGGGGCGTCAAGAACGAAGTGTCGGTAATGAACCTGGATAACATGAACGATGTTATTCGTGTTGTTGTTAGTAAATTTAAATACTTTATACAGTAAGGGAAAAACGTTATTTCCTCCCTGAAACACAATCATAAAATAATGGCTTATTCTGGGTACCTTTACTGGGTACCCAGCACCCACCCATATATGTGCATACCTATAAAACCCAGATAGCTCCTACTAAATCAAAGTAGGTTTGTATACTATAAGTACAATTTCAGACCATTCTTTACCGAAAAGATGTCCAAATCATTTTGGTCTGTTCTGCCCTATAATGCACTCTCGCTGGTAGGTTTGATAAGCCAAGATAAGTATATCGACGAGTCGCACAATGTAGGCTTGTGAGCCGAGGCAGAGCCGAGGCGAACATGGCTAGCGTGAGTATTTATCGTGCGTATTCATTTAAAAAGCTTAACAGCAGGCGGTGACTTAGTAGCGCTTATTGGCGCCCACCGGCGCCGGTAATAAGTGCATGCAGTCTCAACAGCGTCGTTAAGCCCCGACAAGATCCGCTCTGCGCTGGTAGCCGACGATTTTGTTGCGTATTACACATAAATTTGAAATTTTTCAACCCTACTCAGGTCGAATCAGTCCGATTTAATAGGCTGGCGTTACGTAGCCTCTTATATGCGCCGATCGACGTCTTCCGGCAAAAAATTGTACATCGGCGCCTACTACAAGTTTTGAATACATCCATTGTGTTATATTTTGTGCACAGAAAACACAACGCGTCAAAGGCAAACGTTGGTGGAAAGTAATGCCGAAAGACTCTTGTGAAGTATACAAGTCGCGCAAGAGACGGGGCACGGACGACGACCGTCGCAGAGAAGATGATATGGACACGACAGACGAGAGCGTGCAAAAGGATGGAGAGGGAAAACACAACGGGAAATCACGGAATAAACAACAGAATAGGAGAAAATCAGATAGGGTTCGTTTTAGGAAAGTAAAGAAAAGGTAAGACAAGTCTGGTTATAAGATACGATTGCCTGTGTTCTGAAAAGGTGTGAGGTGCTCTGTGGTTACCTACATTTTAGCGAATAAGTGAATGAGCCTATTGTCGTTTAAATTGCACATTTCGCATGGCACTTCCAGTATGTGGGCATTTGTGCACTACACGGCGTTCTTCGGTCCGGAAGGTCCGGTTTTAAACGGTTCTATGTAGCAGGCAATTGCTTACATACCGATTGTGCACTGTGCGTAATTGTACCCTGCACTTATAACACCCCCCTTTTTCCGTGAGTCGTTAAAAACGTATGGTTCATGTCTGACTTTAATATCCGATTCGGAACAGTAGGTAACATTCTGTGTTACGCACAATTGGGGGGGGGGGGGGGTCTGTTTAACAGAAAATTACATAATATAGCGGTTCGTCTATATACTGTGGCCTCGTTACTTCGTGTTTGTAAACAATAAATAATAGCTTCCTATTGGTATACAGTTAGTACGTATATTTTTATCCAATCTTCTTTTTTACTGTTGCTGCAGATCCAGTGAGTATTCTTCAGCGTCATCCACTACAATGTCGACTATGTCCTCAATGTCGACATCTTCTAGCTGTTTGTGTGATATGGATGATGAATAAAACATCTTAGCACCATGATTTGTTTTCACATTTTATTCGTACATTCTAAAAATAGGTATGATATCTATTTTGTCGGGACTAAAATGGTTTCTGATAGTATAGTATTAGATATGAAATGTTAGCACGTAATCGAGTTTGTGCCTCATTTTTGTCAAAAGCTCTAGTCACTGGGCAGCGACCTAAGCTGTAGTTGTTTCACTCTCATCTGATCTGATAGATACCTACTTATCTATGAGTGCAATAAAACCTGCTCTAAAAATCATGGATTCGTATTATGCTAGACATAAAAAAGAAAATTACACCTGCACTGTCAAAATGACATTTTCAGGAACAGCGTAGCCGTATCAAAATTATGAAGTGAAAAATTCCAAAAAAACTGTAATAAATTCGTAATACCCCCCCAATTTATGAATGGAAGCGATGTAGGTATAGTTTGGGTCATTTTCTAATGTCTGGACTGGTGAGTGTGGAAGACTATGCCACTGTTCTCATTTGGCTAGGGATTTGTTCAATCTACACAACATTGCTTGCAGTCACAGCACTCGGTGTGATCTATGTTATGTAAGTATCTTTCTCTGCTTGCCTATAAACAGTAAACTCTAGATTGCCTGTTAATATATAATACCAACATACTTTTAGTACTATCTATCTCTTGTCTGTCATGCAAGCACGAGGTACCACAAGCCCATCCCATACACATATCTGAATGGTATTGTTGCTTCCCGCCGCCTACGTATTGAGTTTGTCCAAAACCGATCAGTAGAACAGCCCAGTGTCTGGTTTGGTAAGCGAGACTGATTATCATCGATAGAACTTCTGCTAAGTATACAAACACAACCTTCACTTTATAATAGTTTCACTTATTTAGTTATTCATAATATAATTATAGACAATGTAACATAAATATGGATCTAAAAATGGTAACCCTAAAATGTCTCAAAAGACTCGCTCGCTTTAGCATCGCTACAGTAAAAAAAACATGTTTTTAAATAACTGTCAAAGTCAGAATTTAAAATTTTTGCGGCCGTTGTGTTTGTGTGCGATTGTTTGTTTGAAAAATATAAACAATAATGCATTAAAGTGATGACTTTAGTGAGTGTGTTATATTGTAATATTACCCAAGTTGGTTCTGAGCCAGTGTTATTATAATTGGCCAAATAATGGATGATACACAACAAAGCAGAGGTCCAGACGCCGCCGCGACGTAAGTTTAAAAACGTGAGGTTTTACTATTTTCAGGATAAATATCAGGAACCGAAGTACATAATAGCGTAGGGAGGAATGTTATATCTTCAATATTATCGTTTATCTAATAGACTTTTCTTTTTCTGAATACTTCTGTTCATATCAAAACATAATTTTGTTATCTGCAGTATCTCTATCTACTTTATCCACTGAAACACACAATTTCTTTTAATATTAGTATTGTTCCTTTATCAGATAATTTAGGGATGATTCAGTTAAAGTACAGAGGTAAATAAACAATATAAAAAAGAAACAATTTGTAATGTTTTACTACTTGAACCTGTAACTCTGTTTCCGTGACTTGATAGTTGTTTCTTAATGACTGTGGAAACTCCATTAATTCCTAGGATTTAAAGCACTCGTGTTATAAGTAAAGTAAAGTAAGCAAGCAAGTAAAGCAAGTTTTATTGTATGCCAGTGTGCTATGTGCTGTGGCCAGACAAATGTTATGGTAAGGCGATACTTGAGAAAAATGTTGACCAATTTATATTGTTGTCTCATTTTTATGGTAGCACAAAATAGAGACTACATTGTTTGCCATTTAAAATGTGTAGTGTTGGTAAAGTAGGTAAAATAGGTTGGAAAAACAGTAATAATAATACACAGTGTAATAAACTTGCTTTTAGAGCAGGCACCTGCTTCTGAATCATATAAATATAAACCTGTTCAATCATTAGTGTGTATGGGGCGGCACCCAGTAATTTATTACTATCAAAGTCAAAGTCAGTGTTTATTTTGTTTAGGCCTATGGGGGCACTTACAAATTGACATTTTTTCATTTTTTCTTATATATATACAACCGGATCGGAACGCAACCTCGACTGAGGATATCCGGCAAATGCTTATATAGTTAACTAGCTGTGCCCCCCGACTTCGACCGCGTAGTATTTAACATAACAAAAATTTCGGGATTATCGGGATAAAAAGTATCCTATATGTTAATCCCAGTTATAAACTAACGGTGTTCCAAATTTCATCCAAATCCGTTCAGTAGTTATTGCGTGAAGGAGTAACAAACATACATACATACATCCACACTCACAAACTTTCACATTTATAATATTAGTAGGATGATTACAAAGAGTAGTCTGTCTCATTGTATTCCGAAATTGTTGTTCAAACATACACTGAAAATAACTATTAGTACAGTCAACATCAAAAGTAGCTTGGTATTCAAATTGTCCAATGGAATCTCATTATGGAACCCATCATAATAGTGTGGCACCCAAATGTCTAAAGTATACAGGGTATAAGGGGCATCGTAACGAAAACTGATACTATATAGATTCAACTCATGATTCTGGAGAGAGATCTAGAGTTGGAATTTTCCATTGGTATTTTCATAAATTACACAAAAAAACACAGAATTTTAAAATTGCTTATAGCATGAAATGTGCGTTCAAGCATATTGAGTCTTAATTTACATTGAAGTGTATGTCTAAAATATTAACGATTGCTTTATATATGTTAAATCACTTGAGATAGATTTGTATAAAAATTTCATGCTAACATCAATATAAAAATGCTGAAAAATTTGAGCATAATTCAAGAAAATATTTATTTATGGAAATTTCCAGCTCTGGGGCGTTTTAGCCATGGTATCAGTTTTTGTTACAATGCCCCTTACACCCTGTATGGTCACAATACAAAATGTTGTATGGTTTTATATTTTAGAGGCCTTCCAGTGTTTGATGCTATTATGACCAGTTTAATAATGTTGTTCTTTCTTTTCAACATTTTTGATGCCAAGCTACTTTTGATGTTGATTGTACATATACCAAACTAATTCGAGGAGATTCAGCAAACGTAGCAGATCGGATCGGGAAGTGTTCACGAGATTCTCCACGTGCACCTTCGCGTGAGAAGGATTGTTCCGCGCTGAGTATCGCACAAACTCACTAAAGACCAGAAGCAGCGTGCCCGCGTGGAATGGTGCCGTGATATGATGATTAAATTTCATGCAGGCGCATTTCGGCGCATTTATGATATCGCCACAGATGACGAGTCTTGGATTTACCAATACGATCCAGAAACACTCTGCGCTCACAACTAGGGACCTCCTGGATAGCACAGCGGTTAAACTTTTAAGTCATCCGCCTTAAAGTCCTAACTTTGAGCCCTGTGACTTCTTTTTGTTCCTCAAAATAAAAAAAACAACTGAAAGGAACACAGTTTTCATCGCCAGAAGATGCACTAGCGGCGTTCGAGCGAGGTGTAGAACAGGTGTCAGATGACTGGAAAAAATGCTTTCAGAATTGGTTCAGACGCATGAAACTTTGTATAGACGCTGGTGGAGAGTACTTTTAAAAGATTTAATAAAAAATTGTTCCCTATAGAACTTTTTTTTTAGTTTCTAGAAATATTCTGAGTGCCCCGCGTACAATAAGGCCTCTATTAATAAATGAATTACAAGTCTGAGAGTGATCTTGTAAATGTCATACTAGTACAAAATGATGTGTCAGAAGGGTATTCAACATCGCTCTCAAACTTGAGATGGATTCATTAATATGGGCCGTAGCCACACTTGCTTTGCCTACAAAATGTATGGTGCCTTCACATTATGTGTATATGTATGTGTTGACCATTCCTGTGAATGGCAGTGCATTGGTGATGTTAGATGAATAAGTGCGTTGGTATCCTCCAGTAGGAAGCGTCGGTCGTCGATCCTCAAGAGCCAGCGCGCGCCGCGGACTCCTTTCTCGGAGTTGGAGTTCAATGTGGCGACGCCCACCGACGCGAGCAAGAGCCGCCGCGTCAGCTTCTCACGTCGCACCGGCGTCGCGTGAGTATCCAATCCAATATAACAGGAATTTTAGTCAACTAGCTGTGCACGCGACTTCGTCCGCGTGGAATAGTGTCACACCCTCGAGGGTAAACCTTTGAATGTCATATTTATTCATATCGAATCAAAAGCCAAAAAAATATGTTTCAAGCTCCTAGCTCTAAAAATGACGATACTTCCATACAACTTTTATCCCCCATTCAACCCCCCTTACACCCTTTTTTCGCATTAAAATGTTGCCTATGTCATTTTTCAGGCTCTAGACTATCTGTGTACCAAATTTCCTTTAAATCGGTTCAATAGTTTCGGCGTGAATAATATGCATTTTTACTAAAATACTGTTATTATGACATTACAAACAGACATTGATATTGTAATCATTTGTATATTTCCAGTGAATTCATAACAAATGAAGCAACAACGACATGGAAGAACTTCTATGAGGAGCACAACAAGTCGATGGAGTCGTCGGGCAACGAGTCGGACGCGCACGCGTCGCGGCAGCCCGCCGGCCACCTCGGCAGCCGCGTGTTCGACCAGCAGTTCCAGGAGGTGGAGGCCGTGGACTTCGCGCACTGCCCCCTCGGCCCCCTCGGGCCCCTCCGCCCCGGCGAACACTCCTTCACACCACAACTAGGCTCGGAGACCACCGACGGGAGGCTGCCTGCGCCGCAGAACAACTTCGAGCTCAGCGCCCTCACCGACCATCAGAGCAAGTTGTTCGGCAATGATTTCACAACGCCCACCATGGGAGAGATGTCCGGCCGAATTGAAGTGAATTTCTCGACTGTGCATACGATTGGGGATGATAGAGATGATTTGGACGAGATAGAGCGGGATATCGAGCGCGCGTCCAATGACGGGATGTGTCGCGGACCGGCCAGAGACAGGCAGAACATGTCCGAGTATATTGAAGTCGATTTGAACATGACCACCGCTGCGATGGGTAATGAGGAGTCAGATATGTCCATCACTGACACAGTGCATAGTCCTAAAGTACAGGATGTGTCCAAGAGTTGTTCAATAGACAAGAAAATTAGTAAAAATAACGACTGGCTGACTGATAAAGAGAATATAGTGGTCAATCCGTACGTAGCGCCGCGGGAGTCGATCAACTTCGCATTGAACGAGGAACCAGACAAAGTGTTAGTGTTCGATGGGAAAAGACTGACTGTACAACCTGATAACTGTGATAATAATTACAGACAGACTCTGCTACCTAATCTGTCGGACACACCGCAACGGAAGACTATAGTTTTGAATGTCAATGACGATCTACCGAACTTTGTCGACGACGCGCAAGTTTCAAAAGTGGACACTTCCGGAATTGTTGGCGTCACTGCGAGTAACTCGAGCTCGGCGTGTAGCGACGTGTCCACCGCTACATCCGACGATAAAATCGATGTTAAATCAAATCGACTGACCATACTCAACAACGGTAACATATCCATAACACAAGTTGTGCCGTCAAATATAATAACTGAAACTGATAAGAGGAAATCTGTGGTGTACGGCGACGGTGATATCTCTATGACACAAGCGGTCCCCGCTCAAATACTTACAAGTAGACGCAGAACAGTCACATACGACAATGACACCGGTAATATTTCCATAACACAAGCCGTGCCGTCCAATATTATAGTGAATAATCTTGAAAGACGTCAGACGGTCGTCTTCGATAATGATTTAGGCAACCTGTCTATAACACAGGCGATACCTACGAACATACTGCCTGACGCCAGAAGGCGAACGGTAGTATATGACAATGACACTGGTGATATATCTTTAACCCAAGCCGTGCCCGCGGCCCTCATACCAGCTCAGGAGAAGCGACAAACAATTATCTTCGAAGACGGAAACATATCCGTCACTCAAATGTTACCGGTTAAAGTTATACCCAAACCCGGAAGAAAGAGACGGACGATACATTACGAAGACGACGATGGCGACCTCTCTGTCACACAGGCTGTGCCTTCCGGTCTTATTCTACAGGAGAACAATGATACATCAGTGTCTGAATCAGTGTCAGTACCAGATAATGTTTTAAACAAAGAAGAGTTAACAAAAGTAGTGTATGAATATGACACAGGCAACATATCGATAACTCAAGCGGTACCTACTAACATAATACAAGGATACACTGAAAATGTACCAATTATTAACGAGTCTTTGAAAAAACCTGAACAAATTGATGATCATAAGACTGATACAGATGTAGGTAACATATCGGTGACGCAAGCAATACCTGATATTGTAATATTAGAGCAAAACAATGACAAGAGAAAAACTATTGTATTTGGCGAGGATGATGATGATATTTCAATGACTCAAGCTCTTCCTTTGAATGTACTGCTGGACAAACTAGATTCCGCTTCTGAACAGAGTTCGTTTAGAAATTTGGACGGGAGTCAAATTGGTAGTGTGCCTAATGTCGTTCCGACGCCTGATGTTCACCTGATAGAATCTTCCAGTAAGAGAACGTTTATATTTGACGAGAAAGATGCTGATATGTCAGTCACGGTAGCCATCGACACTAATATGAAGCAGGATAAATGTAAAACGAGAGTCTTTGGTAACACCGGCAACTTGTCAATGAGCACACCGATCCCGGCGGAGATGCTCACGATACAAGATGTTAAATCTGAAGTTAAACAATCAAATGTTTCAATGCAAGATAACAATCAAGATATATTCGTGTACCAAGCGGTCACCACGCACAGCGCTCTCAAACTGCAACAGAAGAGGACTGAACAAGGTGACTTGAAGAGCGAGAACCCAGAACTGGCCAGCGGCAGCGACGACAAGCCCGCCGCCGCCGCCGAGGACGTGGAATCGAAACAATCAATACAATCTGTCAAAGAAGTAATAAATACGGAGAGACAGAGTTTTATCAATAATGTCGTGCTTATAGAAGATGTGAAAAGCGAAACTCGCAAATCATCAGACACTTCGATGGATGTGGAGGACCAAAATGTTACCAAAGACACTGATTTAGAGACTGATAAGAAGTCTGTGTTGGACGCTCTCCTCGATATGTCCACTGCGTCAGCCGACGGGATCGAAGACAAGGGTTTGATGGTGGAAATGGAGCCGAAACCATCGGATGACGACGCGAAGAAATCACCGAACATTTCCAGCGAGAGCCTTTTCTACATCACCAAAGATAGTGATGGGGAAGCACAGACCGAATCGACATCGAAAGCCGCAATCGCCATAGACGAAACTCCAGCCATAGAATACAAAGAGGAACCTGTTATAATACCCGAGCTCAAAAAGAGATTATCGGAATTGAAGCAAGGTTCCGAGGAAAGGAAAAGTTCACAGAAAAATAGGCATTACGAGAAAGTAATAAGTACGGATTTGAATATTAGCGAAAGCGGGGAGAATTTTGAAAAATCGAATGTGATGAAAAGCTTCAGGAATGCCAACGATACTAGAGAACTTTTAGATATGCTATCCCATTTAACGGATAAAACTGTCAACGAGTTCGAAGAGAAACCGGCCCCTGCGCCGGCTCCGACAATAGGGAACAAAAGCGAAGTGGTCGAACCGAAAAGGTTGAGCTTCGCTCCAAACAGACGATCGATAATTCTCAGCAGGGAAAACTTATTGAGTGATATATCCATGGCTCAAGCGGCGTTACAGAAATCCCATTTCGAAATGGAAGAATGTGACGCCACCGTGGATGCCAAAGACAGTCCCACGGAGCACAGTCTTCTGAAAAAGTCTGTTCGAATGAGCACCGAGGTCGTTAAAACGTTACACTTTGAAGACGAATCGATGAGCGAGAGCAGCATCAAGTCTGACGCGAAAGTGACGCCTCTGAAGAAGACCGCGTTCGGGGAAACCTCCTACATGAGGGACAGCAAGGCTAAAGTGATTCCTACCTTTCTCAAAGACGTTTCCGACGGAATGAAGGAGTTGATGTTAGATCTAGTGAAACCTATGACGGACGTGCTGCCCTTCGACGCGGTTGGCTTGGACAAGAGCCTTAAAAAGTCAACGTCCACTTGCAGTACGCAGATACAAGCGGATCTGGTCACGTCCAGCCAGGTCGACATCGATTCTGAGCTGTATTCGAACGCTGAATCGTGCTACAACATTTCCACCAAGAGCCCAATGATTACTGTATCCAACGCTTCGGAGAAATCCTTCGGGGTTGACGTGGCAAACGCTTTTACTAAGAGCCACGTGGAACCGCATAACCCCACATCGCATGTGATACCGGGCGGCGTTATAGTGTTCGATCATACCAATCCATTAAACAACATACATTTAGGTCCGCTGGATTACGGGTGCGCGCACAAATACAACCCTAATAGGTCCAATGACCGGATATCTGATCAAATTTCGTCCGAGAAACTCGTAGACAGAGAATATGAAGTAGAACGAGTGTCGATGCAGTATAACGTGAGTCGGCTGTCCCACGCCATGGAAGGCGACGCTTGCTCCGATAACGCGATCCCTGTCACACAATCGAACCACAGCAAGACCCTGTCTATAGATCAGAGTATAGACGCCAAACTTACGGAGGTGAAAGACACCGAGGTCAATACTTTGATAGCCATGAAGGGCAACAAGGAGCTGCTCGAAGCGAGCTCGTCGCTCACTCTGGTGGACGACGCGGTCACCAACGGCAAGTTTGAAGCCGACATAGACACGAAACCTTCGTCGATAGGGAGCGAGAAGCCCGATAAGAGGGTGTCAATATCCCCCGTGCACGTTATATACCAGATTGACGAACAGCATCCGGAGAGATTGGTCGTCGGAGAAATGGCCAATGTTTGTCAAGGCACGAAACGCAGCTACAGTCCTGCATCCCGCGGCAAACACAAACAAAATACTAGTGTCGATGTGTCGCCCAAACCGAACACAAAAATGGCGAAACTGTCGAACAGCCCCAACATATTCAAAAAGGTTTTGGACATGAACCACGCCTCGGAGCACACTTTGAACCTACTAGCAGCAGGGTACGACATCACCACCATGGATGTCAGCAGAGATGAAAGAAAACCGAAGAAGTCCCCGAAGAAATCCAAGGCGAGAAAACTTAACACCTCTTTCACGGTCCAGCAAGTGATCACAGATGTTACCAATGCCAGTAAGGAACGAAAGGCCGACGACCCCAAGTCTGATTGTTCGAGTGCGGATCCCAAGTCGCCGTCCGACGTCGACGGCTGTCGGAGCCTCGACGTGATAAGCTCGTACGCTAGCGGGAACAAGATCAATGAGTTGAAGAATGTCTACAGCGGCGCGACTACAGAGTCATCGGCGTCGCCGCTGCGGGAAGCCTCGCGCATCGACTGGCACCCGGAACTGATCAACGAGCTGAGCTCCAAGAACCTGGTCACTGAGTGCGAGTCCGGCGTCAATGTGGTCGCGAAGATCGACATGCTGCCGTTTATGGGGTGAGTGATTTCATTTATTTTTTTTGCTATTTGTTATGGCTTGCGTGGTTTTTCGATAATACAGAAGCCTAAGTTATTCCTTATAATATCAGCTACCTGCCAGTGTAAGTCCCGGCGAAATTGGTGCAGTCGTTTTGGAGATTAGCCGGAACAAACAGACAGACAAAAAACTTTTTTTTTTTGTTATACTGTACCATATATACTTTCATAAAAGGAATTGATTTACTAAAAAGCTATTATATTGATATTACACACTTCAATTTAATTGATTTGTATGGAGCATAAAATAGCGTACATTCAGTTGGCGCACCATCAAATTTGACTGAATTAATTGTATCCCCACCTTTTTCATGGATTTTGCGACGCTGTACGAGTCACCCAGACAAAATTCTCTCGCGCTTGACACGCTGATAGTAAACCATTCGCATGCCGGAACGTAGAGACATCATTGATTTTTCATTACTCATACTCGGAAAGTAGGTCTGAAGTTGCCTGAGGAGCGGGTTGAAAGTAATACTTTTCAAATAAATAAAATAATAAAATTCGGCGGCAATCCGATCTTCTTTGTTTTTTCGAGTTGTAGAGTATTGTTCATACTTCCTTGTATTATTTCTTGAGCTAATTCCTGTTTTTGTTTTTACTTTCCTTGTATTCGTAACGAAAAGCACAGTGTTTACCTCGGGTGACAGACTTATTTTGTCCCTCGAACGTCTCGGGACTAAATAAGTTACCTTCACCCCTAGGGTAACAATGTACTATTGTATTATGACTGCAATTGCGGCATGCTCACTGGTTAAGCCGTGCCCGTCCGTGCAGGAGCCACGAGTGCGAGTGGGAGTCGTCGAGCGCGGACGTGTGGACGTTCCGTCTGCTGCACGCGCGGCTGCGGCTGCGCGTGCAGCTGGCGCCGCGACTCGACCCAGCCGGCCCGGGCGGCCGCGTGCGCGCCGGGGCCGCCGTGCAGGACCTCGCCGTCGAGGTCGCGCGGCAAGGTACCAGGTCAACAGGGCCAGTGCACACCACGTGTGCGTCTGAGTCGATTCTGAGCTCTTCTGAGCTAGTTTTCTTATGAACTTCGAGAGGGGTTATAATGGACTGATCCCTACACACACTCTCACCCTGTTACTCCTGTAAACCAAGACCGACAGTGGTGACCAATAGTGACGTCGAGGTTTGACCCTCGATGAGTCCCGGGGAAAAGTTAAATTGTCTTGGAACCCGCACGAACTTAATCGAAAGAAATAATAGGAGATGATGCAAAAAAATCGCGATGGATTAGCACCCTTCTGTTAGATCTTCCGACCTCCCCTCACCGGCGACTCTCGGCGACAGACAAGAAGAACCCGGTGGCGACGCTGTGCGTGCGGTTCGCGTGCGAGGCGATGCGGTACATGTGCGCGCGGCTCAGCCGCGGCGGCGCGCGCGCCGGGGACGTGCCGGCGCTGCTGCGGCGCGCGGCGGCCGTGGCGCGCGTGGC
Source organism: Notodonta ziczac (assembly GCA_918843915.1). Classification (NCBI taxonomy): domain Eukaryota; kingdom Metazoa; phylum Arthropoda; class Insecta; order Lepidoptera; family Notodontidae; genus Notodonta; species Notodonta ziczac. The sequence goes on along the minus strand of OU974066.1, from coordinate 6,101,530 downwards.
GCTGCGCTGGGGCCGCGCCATGCAGGACGCGCGCCTGCAGCTCGCCTACACGCTCGACAACGACGGCTGCCTCGCGCTCAAGGTCAGTCAGCCGCGGCGCTGCTGCGGCGCGCGGCGGCCGTGGCGCGCGTGGCGCTGCGCTGGGGCCGCGCCATGCAGGACGCGCGCCTGCAGCTCGCCTACACGCTCGACAACGACGGCTGCCTCGCGCTCAAGGTCAGTCAGCCGCGGCGCTGCTGCGGCGCGCGGCGGCCGTGGCGCGCGTGGCGCTGCGCTGGGGCCGCGCCATGCAGGACGCGCGCCTGCAGCTCGCCTACACGCTCGACAACGACGGCTGCCTCGCGCTCAAGGTCAGTCAGCCGCGGCGCTGCTGCGGCGCGCGGCGGCCGTGGCGCGCGTGGCGCTGCGCTGGGGCCGCGCCATGCAGGACGCGCGCCTGCAGCTCGCCTACACGCTCGACAACGACGGCTGCCTCGCGCTCAAGGTCAGTCAGCCGCGGCGCTGCTGCGGCGCGCGGCGGCCGTGGCGCGCGTGGCGCTGCGCTGGGGCCGCGCCATGCAGGACGCGCGCCTGCAGCTCGCCTACACGCTCGACAACGACGGCTGCCTCGCGCTCAAGGTCAGTCAGCCGCGGCGCTGCTGCGGCGCGCGGCGGCCGTGGCGCGCGTGGCGCTGCGCTGGGGCCGCGCCATGCAGGACGCGCGCCTGCAGCTCGCCTACACGCTCGACAACGACGGCTGCCTCGCGCTCAAGGTCAGTCAGCCGCGGCGCTGCTGCGGCGCGCGGCGGCCGTGGCGCGCGTGGCGCTGCGCTGGGGCCGCGCCATGCAGGACGCGCGCCTGCAGCTCGCCTACACGCTCGACAACGACGGCTGCCTCGCGCTCAAGGTCAGTCAGCCGCGGCGCTGCTGCGGCGCGCGGCGGCCGTGGCGCGCGTGGCGCTGCGCTGGGGCCGCGCCATGCAGGACGCGCGCCTGCAGCTCGCCTACACGCTCGACAACGACGGCTGCCTCGCGCTCAAGGTCAGTCAGCCGCGGCGCTGCTGCGGCGCGCGGCGGCCGTGGCGCGCGTGGCGCTGCGCTGGGGCCGCGCCATGCAGGACGCGCGCCTGCAGCTCGCCTACACGCTCGACAACGACGGCTGCCTCGCGCTCAAGGTCAGTCAGCCGCGGCGCTGCTGCGGCGCGCGGCGGCCGTGGCGCGCGTGGCGCTGCGCTGGGGCCGCGCCATGCAGGACGCGCGCCTGCAGCTCGCCTACACGCTCGACAACGACGGCTGCCTCGCGCTCAAGGTCAGTCAGCCGCGGCGCTGCTGCGGCGCGCGGCGGCCGTGGCGCGCGTGGCGCTGCGCTGGGGCCGCGCCATGCAGGACGCGCGCCTGCAGCTCGCCTACACGCTCGACAACGACGGCTGCCTCGCGCTCAAGGTCAGTCAGCCGCGGCGCTGCTGCGGCGCGCGGCGGCCGTGGCGCGCGTGGCGCTGCGCTGGGGCCGCGCCATGCAGGACGCGCGCCTGCAGCTCGCCTACACGCTCGACAACGACGGCTGCCTCGCGCTCAAGGTCAGTCAGCCGCGGCGCTGCTGCGGCGCGCGGCGGCCGTGGCGCGCGTGGCGCTGCGCTGGGGCCGCGCCATGCAGGACGCGCGCCTGCAGCTCGCCTACACGCTCGACAACGACGGCTGCCTCGCGCTCAAGGTCAGTCAGCCGCGGCGCTGCTGCGGCGCGCGGCGGCAGTGGCGCGCGTGGCGCTGCGCTGGGGCCGCGCCATGCAGGACGCGCGCCTGCAGCTCGCCTACACGCTCGACAACGACGGCTGCCTCGCGCTCAAGGTCAGTCAGCCGCGGCGCTGCTGCGGCGCGCGGCGGCCGTGGCGCGCGTGGCGCTGCGCTGGGGCCGCGCCATGCAGGACGCGCGCCTGCAGCTCGCCTACACGCTCGACAACGACGGCTGCCTCGCGCTCAAGGTCAGTCAGCCGCGGCGCTGCTGCGGCGCGCGGCGGCCGTGGCGCGCGTGGCGCTGCGCTGGGGCCGCGCCATGCAGGACGCGCGCCTGCAGCTCGCCTACACGCTCGACAACGACGGCTGCCTCGCGCTCAAGGTCAGTCAGCCGCGGCGCTGCTGCGGCGCGCGGCGGCCGTGGCGCGCGTGGCGCTGCGCTGGGGCCGCGCCATGCAGGACGCGCGCCTGCAGCTCGCCTACACGCTCGACAACGACGGCTGCCTCGCGCTCAAGGTCAGTCAGCCGCGGCGCTGCTGCGGCGCGCGGCGGCCGTGGCGCGCGTGGCGCTGCGCTGGGGCCGCGCCATGCAGGACGCGCGCCTGCAGCTCGCCTACACGCTCGACAACGACGGCTGCCTCGCGCTCAAGGTCAGTCAGCCGCGGCGCTGCTGCGGCGCGCGGCGGCCGTGGCGCGCGTGGCGCTGCGCTGGGGCCGCGCCATGCAGGACGCGCGCCTGCAGCTCGCCTACACGCTCGACAACGACGGCTGCCTCGCGCTCAAGGTCAGTCAGCCGCGGCGCTGCTGCGGCGCGCGGCGGCCGTGGCGCGCGTGGCGCTGCGCTGGGGCCGCGCCATGCAGGACGCGCGCCTGCAGCTCGCCTACACGCTCGACAACGACGGCTGCCTCGCGCTCAAGGTCAGTCAGCCGCGGCGCTGCTGCGGCGCGCGGCGGCAGTGGCGCGCGTGGCGCTGCGCTGGGGCCGCGCCATGCAGGACGCGCGCCTGCAGCTCGCCTACACGCTCGACAACGACGGCTGCCTCGCGCTCAAGGTCAGTCAGCCGCGGCGCTGCTGCGGCGCGCGGCGGCCGTGGCGCGCGTGGCGCTGCGCTGGGGCCGCGCCATGCAGGACGCGCGCCTGCAGCTCGCCTACACGCTCGACAACGACGGCTGCCACGCGCTCAAGGTCAGTCAGCCGCGGCGCTGCTGCGGCGCGCGGCGGCCGTGGCGCGCGTGGCGCTGCGCTGGGGCCGCGCCATGCAGGACGCGCGCCTGCAGCTCGCCTACACGCTCGACAACGACGGCTGCCTCGCGCTCAAGGTCAGTCAGCCGCGGCGCTGCTGCGGCGCGCGGCGGCCGTGGCGCGCGTGGCGCTGCGCTGGGGCCGCGCCATGCAGGACGCGCGCCTGCAGCTCGCCTACACGCTCGACAACGACGGCTGCCTCGCGCTCAAGGTCAGTCAGCCGCGGCGCTGCTGCGGCGCGCGGCGGCCGTGGCGCGCGTGGCGCTGCGCTGGGGCCGCGCCATGCAGGACGCGCGCCTGCAGCTCGCCTACACGCTCGACAACGACGGCTGCCACGCGCTCAAGGTCAGTCAGCCGCGGCGCTGCTGCGGCGCGCGGCGGCCGTGGCGCGCGTGGCGCTGCGCTGGGGCCGCGCCATGCAGGACGCGCGCCTGCAGCTCGCCTACACGCTCGACAACGACGGCTGCCCCGCGCTCAAGGTTATCGGCCCTCTATTATCACTATTCCAATGGGGCAGTGCCAATGTATACGTTCGTTGCAGCTTCCCATGAACTATCCCTTTAAAAGTTAACTAGGGTAGGTAAGTCTATACGCCGGCATTTTTTAATCACAGTGGACGCTTGTCGCTGAAAGCGTGGAGCGTCAAATTTTAGTTTAGTAAACAATTTTCAAACTATAGTAAGGCCCGTATTAATAAATCCATGTCAAGTCTGAGAGCGATCTTGGAAATGTCATTCTTATGTCATAACAGTACAACATGACATTTCGATAGCGTACTCAATATCTCAGATTTGAGATCGATTTATGAACGCCACGCGGTGTTATGCAGGTGGCGAACATCCCGCTGCGGTCGGTGTGGGAGGTGCGCATGCGCGTGGAGCTGGTGGTGGAGGACGCGCGCGAGACGCCGTGGCCGCGCGCGGGCGCCGTGCGCGTGGCGCGCGTAGTGTCCGACGTGCGGCTGCGCGACGCGGACGTGCGCCGCGCGCTCGCCGCGGTGCCGCGCGACTGGGGACACGCGCCGCGCACCATCTGGTCAGACACAGTGACACTACCTCTTACAATGATACCTATCAAAAACACAATACCGAAGAGAGAAGCGAAGGTTTATAGTATTAAACGTAGGGCGCCGCAGCTGACACTCTGTATACCTATACTAGGTGAAACAGAAAGGGTCTACAATTTTTTTGCAACTTTACTTTGTAAATCCAACACTATCGGCTTTGTGGACAGTTGAAGTACTAAAGGCTTTGTAGACTTATGAAATCTTTCAACAGCTATACAGCTGAAAAACAACAAGTCTTCCTTGTTTTTCAAGTTTCCTCCAAAGCTGATAGTTCTAGAATTACAAAGTTAGGTTTTGAAATAAAAGTATACCCTTGTACTATGGGCATCGTACAATGGACTGGGGGCGATCCCAGTAACACCCAGACTATGGCAAATTAAGAAAACGCAATTTCCGAAGTTTACCCCGGCGGTATTCGAACCCGCAACCACCAAGTGCAGTGAGCCGAGCGGCCTACGCTCGAAGTACCACCAACCGGTCGTCAACTGATACTCAATAACTTTTTTGTTCACAGGAAAATATTCAAATATCTGAAACACAAAACGCGGGACGACTCCATGCTCCTGGATATGTGACGACTGTAGCACCTTAATATAACTATTTAAGATTGTACGTAAGACTGTTTACACATATCGCTAGCTGAACGATATTGTGCGCGGCTCGCGCTCTGCGGGGCGGAGCGGACCGCAGACGAACGCACCAATAGCATCGCTGCTTTCGTTAAACAAGTGATGCCATTGGTCGGTGTCTGCACACGCAGTGTTAGGAAATAATGAGCTCTATACCATACACAACAGGTGACAAAATGTTGCAGCCAACATCACTAGATGTGGTGTGTCTTGAGGCGATACAACTCACCTTTACACACATTGGATTATGCGAAACAAATGAAATTCGAAATGTCAAATCAATTATACAACATTTTGGTATTTTCTTTAAAACTTCAACAAGGCACTCAATCATGTTCCATAAACAAAATTCGTTAATTATTCAGTAAGTACATACAATACGACATTTTGTCATTGTCATTATCGATGGTAAAAAACGACCGATCCGTACTAGATTAATCCCGCTGTCGCGATAAACCGCCACACTCCACGCTTAAGCTTTACGCGTTCACTTTGTGGCCACATTTTATGTTGACGCTTGACGTTTTTTTCGTGGCCGTAACACTCGGCTGAACTAAAGCCACTGCGTATATTTTTTGGTTTAAACCTTTTTAAACATGGACCACGTATGAACATGTACTTACAACAAACAATATCTTCTGTTGCTCATCGACCTAGTAATTGAAACCTTGAATACACCTTGCATTTGTTCGCGCCAACCTGAATAATCCAATCCGCTCGCGTTAATTTGAATATGCGGGCTAGTTTCGAGCCCTTTTGGTGTCATTTTGGGAATCCTTAATTCAGACGACATAGTAGTCAGCAGGGCAAGGATTACACGGTCAATTTAAATCACGATAATCGTGTTACCTTCGCTAATAATTGATGGGAAAATGTAGGTATAACAATCATAATATTGTGAAGTCTGGTAGTTTTGTTTCCCATCCGTGGTAGATTGACCGTCTAACCATTGTCAATAAATATCGGTTTCAAGATATTGTATCGCAATATTTATTGGCCAAATTGGTTAAGATTGACAGCGTCATAAGCCGAGTTTGCACTCCATAATCATAATTTTAATATGTACGGAGGGCGTGGAGGCCCCTCTCTGCATGCTTTGAAGCGTCAAATTCATTCATAGGGTCTGTCTAGTACGAGTTTGACAGTAGTAGGCTGTTGAAACTCGTACTAAAACAGTGCATAATCTGTTAGTCGTCGTCGTATTGTATGCAGGGCAGGGACAGGGCGAGCCGGCGACCCGTTGGTACTCACCAGTCACTCCAGTATTGTAAGTTCAAGTTCAACAATTATTGTTAAAAGTGTGTTTAATTATCAACAATATTGTTTTTTATGATTTTTTTATAGATGAAAATACAGGTATTTTGTCAGATAATTGTTTTATTTATCTTCACACAAACAATCGCTCAACAAATTTAGATGACAAAACATTTACAGTGCGGTCTGTCATAATATTATTGGTAGGTAAGTAGGTACCTATACACATTGATTTTTAATACAAGTACCCAGGAACATCGTGGTCTCCAATTTGGATTTGGAATAATCGATGTCGGGAACATAGTTGCAAGAGATAGCCCAGTGAAGACATGGAGGCCTATGAATAGTGGAAAAAAATACGTGGCGCTACAGAATTCTAGCGTCAAAATGTCTAATTTTATATTTGGTCATAATCACTGGTAATTGGAAGCACGTACATTAGTGAGATCACGAACAAGTTACTATTATATTTTCACGCGAGTACAGCTACTCGCGAAACGTCACATATTTTTCGTGGCCACTATTCATTTTCATTACCTGAAATTATATTTATCTTTCACTGTTATTTCACGTATGATTATTCACAGTCAATGATTTTATTCATAGTGAATTTTCACCATGACACGTAATCCTATGAAGTCACTGGTCGATGATTTATCATAAAAACCGTGACTAAATACTTTGCGATTTAATGCGATGATTTTAACAGTATGTAGCGGCACTTACCAGTACCTCATACATTACCACCAGTTACCACCAGATTACCAGATACCGTTCCAGCAAAACATTACCAAGAAAACACCAGCAGAAGCAAAATATTTAATAGCCACATTCTGCCGAAAAAGAAACGAAGATAAAGAAACAAGAATAGAAACAGAACTTCATACGATCGTAATAACAATCACGACGTATATCTTGTCACCGCTGATCTGCATTTCGTGTTTTCGCTGTCGCGCACAGTATTCTCTTTTCCTCTTATAATTCTGTTCATTGTGCACTAGTTTTAAGACCTAAATTGTATATATTAATTAAGCATTTTGTAAATAAATTATTCCGTATTTCTACACACGAACGTGCCCATCGTAATAAGGCTCAGATCACACGCGTTCTCCAACGCGCTGTCAATTCTCTCGGAGAGTGGTTTAGGAAATGGCGAATAGAGGTGAACCCGGACAAAAGCGCAGCCGTGCTTTTTGCCAGGTCCACCTCTCGACGCCCCTCCGTACGCCACACTCGCTCCAACTTAGGTACTGTCTCTTTGTACACGCAGCCTATCCCTTGGTCCAAGTCAGTTAAATATCACGGGGTCACTCTCGATGGCCCCATGACCTGCGGTCCTCATATTAAAAACGTCCGCAATCGAGCCGCCTTTGTGCTCGGTCGCCTTCATTATCTCTTGTGCAAGCGGAGTAAAATGTCCCTTAGAAATAAGGTGACACTATACAAAGCTTGCATACGCCCCATCATGTCCTACGCGAGCGTTGTGTTCGCCCACGCGGCCAACTCGCACATTAAGCGCCTCCAGGCTATTCAGTCTCGCTTCCTTCGCCAAGCCGTCGGAGCCCCGTGGTTCGTACGGAACGTAGACCTTCATTCTGACTTACGCCTCGATTCTATCCAGAAGCACTTCAAAATAGCGTCTGAACGCTATTTCATGAAGGCTTCTGAACACACCAATCCCTTAATCGTCGCCGCCGCCGATTATGCACCCGCACACGAGCCAGATACATGCCGCCGCAGGCCGCGGCATGTGGTGCTGGACCCCCCCGACCCACTCACCGCTCTCCTAGACTCAGATGTCGAGGAGAACGACACACGCACACTCCCCGCCAGACACCGACCTCGCCGGCGAGGTCGACGAACCCCCGCTTCCGCTAGAAGGTGCGTCTACTTACCTAGACACACCTTGGCACCCGACAAGCCCGCTGAGTTTCTTGCCGGATCTTCTCAGTCGAGGTCGCGTTCCGATCCGGTGGTAGATTTACCCTCGCCACCTCTCCTGGCAGCGGCCCAAGCCGAGGTCGTGTCCCTAGTGACGCCCTTGAGCTAGCTGCCCCCCTGCCCCTATGGCTGGAGCGCACTTGCGCTCGCCCTCTGTCCGGGTGAAGTTGTTATGGCCACTCTGGCCAACAACATATAGTCCAGATCAAAAAAAAAAAAAAAAAAAACACACGAACGTGTTTTATTATAAATCACCAAGCACTCAAAGAGCCAGCGCCTCTTTATTGGTTACCCCGAAGAAACAAACATGGAAAAACAAACGGCTGCACTCCCTGAACCTGCGACACCCGTCACGGAATCAAGCAACATCATCGACGTTTTCACCGTGTCCCTCCAGGGCAGTATTCCACCGTTCTGGCGTGACAGACCACGACTGTGGTTTCTCCAGTACGAGGCTGCGGTCGCCGCGCAGAAAATAGCAGACCGGCACAAATTCAACATCGCCGTCACCAAACTCCAGCCGTGCGACGTAGACAAAGTCAGCAATATCATCGCCAACCCACCTGCCTCCGGAAGTTACGAAGCTCTGAAAGACCGTCTCCTCACGGTCTACCAGGAGACAAAACAGCAGCAACTTCAAAAACTCATCAATGGAATTGAACTCGGCGATCAGAAGCCTTCACAGCTGCTAAGGAAGATGCGCGAGCTGAGCAACAACCTCCTCACCGAAGAAGCACTGGGCATGCTGTGGTTGAATCAGATGCCCGCACAAGTTCGCACCGTCCTATCTATTGACTCCACATCTTCAAAGGACACACTAGCTGCTATGGCCGACAAAATGATGGAGCACCACGGTGGGCCGAACATCGCCGCAGTAACTTCAGTTCCCGACTCTGCAAGCAACAACAACTCAACCAGCACGGAATTCGGGTTAATATCCAAACAACTCGAAAAAATGTCGCTAGAAATCGCCGAGCTACGCACGCAACAACGGACATCGCGTCAAGATACCTACCGCGCTCCGCCGTCTGCGGCTCACCGTTCCCGCGTGCGCTCGCGGACTCCGACACCGGCCGGCGGGCCTAAAAGCGAAAATAAGTGGATATGTTGGTATCATTTCAAGTTTGGCGAGAAAGCACGTCGCTGCGTGTCTCCGTGTTCAAAAAAGAAGCCGGAAAACTAATTCAAACATCGACTGTGGCGGAAGTCGATGTTCCGAATTTCAGCCACCGCCTATGCGTCGTCGACATCAAAACAAGAGAAAGATTCCTCGTGGACACCGGTGCCGATATATCTGTACTAGCCGCCAGAAAGAAGATCTCACGCAACATCGACGATACGGCATATACATTGTACGCCGCCAACAACACACCGATACGTACCTACGGAGAGCGCACTATCGAGCTTAACCTAGGTTTACGTAGAAATTTTAAATGGAAATTCGTCGTAGCCGATGTCAAGATGTCAATCCTGGGCGCAGATTTTCTTCGAAACTACAAATTACTAGTCGACCTACATCGCCGGAAACTTCTAGACAGCACAACGGACATCACTGTCAATGCCATGGAGGTTCTCAACACTGACCCAGCCGTCTACCTACTGAGTCGCAACCACGAGTTCCACGACATCCTCATGCGGTATCCAGATGTACTCCGACCAATGTCACTGAATTCTCCAGCGAAACACGATGTAACGCATCACATCGAGACAACAGGCCCCCCCATATATTCACGGCCACGCCCACTTCCGCCCGATAAACACAGGGCGGCCAAACTGGAGTTCGAGCGAATGATGGAAATGGGAATCTGCAGACCATCAAATAGCCCATGGGCAAGTCCTCTACACGTCGTGAAGAAGAAGGATGGCTCGCTGCGTGTGTGTGGCGACTACCGCCGACTTAACGCCGTGACCATTCCGGACCGCTATCCCATCCCACGAATACAAGATTTTACGTACCAACTGCACGGGAAAAAAATATTTTCAAAACTCGATATGAAGATGGCCTACTTTTGGATTCCAATAAAAAAAGAAGATGCACCGAAGACCGCCATCATCACACCTTTTGGCCTGTTCGAGTTCAACTGTATGACGTTTGGTTTACGAAACTCTGGACAAACGTTTCAACGTTTCATGCACGAAGTTCTTCGAGGTCTAGATAACTTCGTTTTCTGTTTCGTCGACGATCTCCTGGTCTTCTCCGACAACCCTGAAGAGCACCAACATCATCTCGACCAAGTTCTGCAACGTCTCAACTCGTACGGCGTCACCTTAAACATCGAAAAATGCGAATTTGGAAGAAAAAAAATCACTTTTCTGGGTTACGAAGTTTCGCACGAAGGCATCAAACCCACAGAAGACAGAATGAAAGCAATATCAAAATACCGGAGACCACAGAACATTCAAGAGTTACGAAGATTTTTCGGAATGCTAAACTTTTACCGTAGCTGCCTACCTCATCACGCCGAACATCAACACGAACTTAATAAATACCTACATAACACTAAGAAGAACGATAAAACTCCGATTATATGGACGCCGCAAGCCGAAGCCGCCTTTGAAAAATGCCGACAAAGCATACTCGAAGCGACCATACTCACGCACCCGGTACATAATGCTCCGTTGTGCCTACTCACCGACGCATCGGACACAAGCTTGGGCGCCGTACTTCAACAAAAAGTCAACAACGTGTGGAAGCCTCTCGCTTTTTTCTCCAAGTCGATGAGCGAGACACAACGACGCTACAGTGTCTACGATCGTGAACTTCTAGCTATGTATACAGCGGTTAAGCACCTTCGTCGTCTGATCGAGGGCAACGATCTCACCATATGTACGGACCACAAGCCGCTCACGTACGCGCTCACAAGAGGCCCCAATAGTACAGATACCCCACGACGGGAACGCCAACTACATTTCATCGGTCAGTTTTGTACCACTATTAAGCACCTACACGACGAACAAAATAAGGTAGCTGACGCGTTATCAAGAATCGAAGAAATTCAGTGTCTTCTGTCAAACATCGACTACGAGAAGTTAGCTGAAGATCAAAATAATGACGAAGAACTGAATCAACTGCGATCGAAAGCTAATTTGAAATTTGTGCAATTTTCGATGCCCTGCTATCAACAACCAATCACGTGTGAGGTATCTACACCAAACGTTCGACCGTATTTACCCGCGAGTTATCGTGTCTTAGCATTCAAAGCGCAACACGAACTCAGTCATCCCGGGGTGAGAACGACAAGGAAGATCATAAGAAAAAAATTTTTTTGGCCCTCAATGAACAAAGATGTCGGATCTTGGACAAAATCTTGCCTCGGGTGTCAGCGCGCCAAAATACACCGTCACGTCGTCAGTCCTCTCGGCGAGTTTCCGGCATTACAACGTTTCGAACACGTCCACATTGATATCGTCGGACCATTGCCGTCATCGAACGACTACAGATATTGCGTAACCATGATCGACCGCAGTACCAAATGGCCCGAAGCTATACCTACTCGCGACATCACTGCCGAGACGGTTGCGCAAGCGTTGTTTGAGGGTTGGATCTCACGATTCGGGTGTCCATTGCGCATCACATCGGACCAAGGTCGTCAGTTCGAGTCCGCTTTGTTCAGTTCTCTAATGAAGAAGTTCGGCATCACAAGAATTCGGACTACCGCTTTCCATCCGCAAGCAAACGGCCAAGTTGAAAGATGGCACCGCTCTCTCAAAGCGGCCCTGATGGCTAAGGGCGTCAGCACCAGATGGAGTGAGGAGCTACCCACCGTTCTTCTGGGACTTCGCACCGCCCTTCGTGAAGACACGAACGTCAGCCCAGCTCTAATGACTTACGGATCGACACTGCGACTACCTTCGGATTTTTTCGTTCCTTCACGGTCGGAAATCGAGGACAGCGAGTTCGTTCGTCATCTCACAGAAACCATGGCATCGTTATCCCCAGTGCAGAAGACTCGAGCGTCGAAAAAGGGCACATTCGTATTCAAGGACCTATCTACGTGTAGCCATGTGTTCCTGCGCAACGACACCGTGCGAAGCCCACTGACCCCACCATACGACGGGCCATACCAAGTTCTGGAGCGTGACGACAAAACGTTTAAAATTCAGCTTCCTCTACGCACTGCAGTCGTCTCAATAGACAGAATAAAACCCGCTCATCTGCTCAGCGAGGACCCAGAACCGACAACAGCAACCACTGCGCCCTCGTCGCAAGTACCTACAAGAAGGTCAACGATCCCAACGTGCCCAGCTGAGCCAACGCAGTCCGCGCCATCGGTGCCGCCTCCGAACGAGCGTTACATCACACGATTCGGCCGCGCAGTCAAGCCAAACGTACGCTTCGCTTGGAGGGGAATGATGTAGCGGCACTTACCAGTACCTCATACATTACCACCAGATTACCACCAGATTACCAGATACCGTTCCAGCAAAACATTACCAAGAAAACACCAGCAGAAGCAAAATATTTAATAGCCACATTCTGCCGAAAAAGAAACGAAGATAAAGAAACAAGAATAGAAACAGAACTTCATACGATCGTAATAACAATCACGACGTATATCTTGTCACCGCTGATCTGCATTTCGTGTTTTCGTCTTACTCGTCGCTCCGAAGCACGCACGTCGTTCTAGCTCCGAGCCGCCGGGCAACTAAGCGCGCCGCTTTTTTTTTTTTTTTTTTTTTTTTGATCTGGACTATATGTTGTTGGCCAGAGTGGCCATAACAACTTCACCCGGACAGAGGGCGAGCGCAAGTGCGCTCCAGCCATAGGGGCAGGGGGGCAGCTAGCTCAAGGGCGTCACTAGGGACACGACCTCGGCTTGGGCCGCTGCCAGGAGAGGTGGCGAGGGTAAATCTACCACCGGATCGGAACGCGACCTCGACTGAGAAGATCCGGCAAGAAACTCAGCGGGCTTGTCGGGTGCCAAGGTGCGTCTAGGTAAGTAGACGCACCTTCTAGCGGAAGCGGGGGTTCGTCGACCTCGCCGGCGAGGTCGGTGTCTGGCGGGGAGTGTGCGTGTGTCGTTCTCCTCGACATCTGAGTCTAGGAGAGCGGTGAGTGGGTCGGGGGGGTCCAGCACCACATGCCGCGGCCTGCGGCGGCATGTATCTGGCTCGTGTGCGGGTGCATAATCGGCGGCGGCGACGATTAAGGGATTGGTGTGTTCAGAAGCCTTCATGAAATAGCGTTCAGACGCTATTTTGAAGTGCTTCTGGATAGAATCGAGGCGTAAGTCAGAATGAAGGTCCACGTTCCGTACGAACCACGGGGCTCCGACGGCTTGGCGAAGAAAACGGGACTGTAAGGCCTGGAGGCGACTAATGTGAGAGTTGGCCGCGTGGGCGAACACAACGCTCGCATAGGACATGATGGGGCGAATGCAAGCTTTGTAAAGTGTCACCTTATTTCTAAGGGACATTTTACTCCGCTTGCATAGGAGATAATGAAGGCGACCGAGCACAAAGGCGGCTCGATTGCGGACGTTTCTAATGTGAGGACCGAAGGTCATGGAGCCATCGAGCGTGACCCCGAGATATTTAACTGACTTGGACCAAGGGATAGGCTGCTTGTACAAAGAGACAGTACCTAAGCTGGAAAGAGTGTGGCGTTTGGAGGGGCGTCGAGAGGTGGACCTGGCAAAAAGCACGGCTGCGCTTTTGTCCGGGTTCACCTCTATTCGCCATTTCCTAAACCACTCTCCGAGAGAATTGACAGCGCGTTGGAGAACGCGTGTGATCTGAGCCTTATTACGATGGGAGAAATAGAGCGCGGTATCATCCGCGTAAAGGGCGAGTTGCACATTGTTCGTGCGGGGGATGTCGTTAGTGTACAGACTGTACAAAAGAGGGGAGAGCACGGAGCCCTGAGGGACTCCTGCCCTGATGGGGTGGGGTGGGGAGAGCGTGCCCTCGACTCGATATCGAAAGGTACGGTTTGACAAGAAGTCTCGTAAGATGAGCACGAGACTGTCCGGCACGCCTAAGAGGTACAGCTTGTAAATCAAGCCGTTGTGCCAGACTTTGTCAAACGCCTTAGCGACGTCAAAGAAGAGAGCTCCCGTGGATAGGGGGCGGCCGGAGGAGGAGTTGAGGCCTTTGAGAATGTACTCCGTGATGCGGTGTACTTGGTGAACACAAGAGTGGCCGGCCCGAAAGCCGAACTGCTCGTCAATGAGAAGATGATTGGAAAAGATATACTCTTTGAGTCTTGCTAAAAGCAGGCGCTCATAGAGTTTGGCAATGGCCTTGAGGAGGCTGATGGGACGGTAGCTCGCAGGGACGTTGCGGGGCTTACCGGGTTTGTGAATGCCAATGACTATTGCCTCCTTCCACGCATTGGGAAAGATGCAGTTCGTCATAGCGGCATTGAAGATAGCTACTAGGAGACAGATAAGCTGGGCGGGTAAGAGTTTGAGAACTCTGTTGCTAATGCCGTCCGAGCCCGGGGCCTTCTTGGAGTTGAGACCTTTAATCAAATCCTTCACCTCGGATTCGGTAACCGGTGTGAGAGCGGTAGTGAGGGGTAAGGAAACCCTGCGCTCGACTTCCCTATCAACGAGTTCCAGGTGGTCGGGATCAGAGGATTGGGTGCTAGGGGAGCACTGGCTCTCGAGAGCGGAGGCTAGAAGCTCGGCCTTTTCGTCGTCATCGAAAGCAGGGGGGTCGCCTGAAGGGCGTAATAGGGGGGGCATTGTGACAGTAGAGTCGGACTTTAAGGCTCTCGCCAGCTTCCAGTAAGCTAGATGCGATGGCGAGATTCCTTCGAGAAGGTTACCCCACCGGGCGTCCCTAAGCTCGGCGATTCGACGCTTTACATCACGCTGTAAAGCGCGCATGCGAACACGGTTAGCTTCGGTGGGGTAAGAATCGTAAGCTCTGATGGAGGCATTCTTAGCTCGGACCAGGGCTTTGATGTCGTCTGGCAGAACGAAGCGGTGAGAGTCACCTACCTCGACCTGCTTAGACGAGTGACTAATGGCCGACTGGAGATGGTTGGAGAAGGCATCTACAGCCTGAGACGTGTCCTGAGGGGACGTAAGGAGATCAGGGATGCTGGCGAGGTGTGGAGAAGAGACATCCGCTAAGGAAGTACTTAGCTTTTGCCAATCCATCACAGAACGCGTGGTCGGTTGAGATGGAGGGGAAGGTCCGAGCTGCATGAGAACGGGACGGTGGTCGGAGTCGAGCTCTTGGAGAACTTCCAAGGAGCGCAACCGTAAGGTTATGCCCTTGAGGAGGGCAATGTCTAGGACATCAGGGCGATGTGCTAGGTTGTTCGGAAAGTGAGTGGGGTGCATGGGGGCGATGACGTCAAAGTCGAGCTGGTCGACTAGGGCGTCAAGACGCCTCCCATTTGGGGTAGTGAGGAGACTATTCCACCTGACATGCTTGCAGTTGAAGTCGCCAGCCAGTATGACTGCGCTTCCCAGATCAAGGAGTGCTTCGATGTCACTCCTAAGCAGAAGCTTGCCAGGCGGAAGGTAGATGGACGCTATGACCACGGCAGGATGGCCAGTGAGGGACAGACGACAGACCGAGGCTTCTATGTTGGTGAGCGCAGGGGGGTCGAGGGGAATGCAGTGAAGGGACCTCCTGTAATAAATGGCAGTCCCACCCCCGCGGGCGGTGAGCCTGTCATTCCTTACAAGATTATAGTTTGCGATTTTGGGATCGCGACGGGACGGCTTAAGCAGGGTCTCCTGCACCAGCAAGAGATCAACCTGATGATCCCGAAGGAATTCACCAACCTGATCCCTCTGCTGGGAAAGGCCAAAAGCGTTGAAAAACGCTAGGGATAGGTGATGGGGTTTGGTCCGTTGGATGTGTAAATCCATTACGGGTGCAAGAGGGAGTCAAACGAGGAGAGGGAATCGTACACATCCATGTACGACTCCATGACAGCAATCCTCTCATAAGGATTGGTTGCTGTGCGGAGGTGGTGCGCGAGTGAGCGAACTCGCTCAACGTTAACTACGTTGAAAAATTCACTCACCAACGCAAAGTCGCTAGCCAAGCTAGTGGCGGTGGTAGGCGCAGAGGGCGCGGGGCGAGGGCGGGGGGCAGCAGGGCGCGCAGGGGCGGTCTGCACCGGGAGGGAGGCGGAGGCCGTGTATGGGAGCGGCTTGCTCCATACATCATCGCGCGCTCTTTCTATCTCTGTCGCGCACAGTATTCTCTTTTCCTCTTATAATTCTGTTCATTGTGCACTAGTTTTAAGACCTAAATTGTATATATTAATTAAGCATTTTGTAAATAAATTATTCCGTATTTCTACACACGAACGTGTTTTATTATAAATCACCAAGCACTCAAAGAGCCAGCGCCTCTTTAAGTATCTACCTATGTCGATTGCAAGTGCTACTTATGAAACCGTATATAATATGATTTTTCACACGCTACTTGTGAAATCACTAATGGCCACTATGAATTTCTATTCGTGCGCGAAGCTACGTCTCAGCGCGCTAGTTGTGCGCTTCGTTAGGCAGGAGTTAGGGTTCCCGTGCAGCCACCCGCCGCGCAGCCGCCGCCGCGCCGCCGCCACCTCCACCACGGGCTGCGCTCTGACCGGCGAGCCTAGCGTGCGGATCACGTCGTACGTGGCGCATGGACGAATTATCTGGAAATTATCAAAAACCTTGACCTTACCTTGACCTTTTAATCTTCTTCTTATGTATAAAATTCTCGAGTCACAATGTTAGTTACCATACTCCTCCGAAACGGCTTGACCGATTTTCAAGAAATTTTGTGTGCATATCGGGTAGTTCTGAGAATCGGTTACTATCTATTTTTTATACCCCTAAATGTTAAGGGTGGTCCAAATTCCACGCGGACAGCTGGTATATTATAATAATATCGCCAGACTGACACACCAAGCAACTGCATGGACCCAAATTAAGCAACGCTTGTACTATGGGTACCTTACAATGGACTGGGTGCGGTCCGGTGATTCCCAGACCTGGGCAAATTATGAAAAGGCCATTTCCGAAATTTGCCCCAGCGGGAATCGAACCCGCAAACACCATGCGCAGTGAGCCGGGCGGCCTACGTTCGAACCACTGCGCCAAGAGGTCGTCCATGAAACATCTATTGGCGCAAATTGACAGTATTTTTGACCAGTGTGCCGTCACGGCAAACGGCATGACCCTCTCTTATGTCGTCATGCACCCTCTACGCCACCGCTCTCGACTCCCTCCCTTGTGTGTGTGCAGGCGCATACGCGCTTGCGGCATCACGTGAAGGTCAATTATAAAAAAAAAACATTTTTACTTTAGGATTTTGTATGTAGGTAGTTCGATAAAATGTGTCCCGTCTACCGTCATCAGCCTACCCCCGACTAATGTGATGTTTTGTGCTGTTGTCTTTGACCCCGACATGACACAGTACCGACCGACTTCCGTGTGGCATAGACGTCCTCGCGCGTGCTCCTGTGCCTAAAATTCCTAATCGGTTGAAACCAGCCTAATCTTCTGTGTATTTGTGTTGTGTGAACTGTAAAACTATTGGGAGCGCTCCAGTGTTGTGCCTGTGCTGAAGAACCTGAGCCAGCCATACCACCCGAGGAATGCGCCCGCCTCCATCGTGCAGGTAATGTACCCGCTTGACATTAACCTGACCCTTCAGTTTGACTCCCCCATCTTTTAGCCTTATTGGATTTAGCCCACCATAGCCGTACCTGTCTAATCAGGACCCAGCACTTTTCCCGCGACAAACATATTGGCTAGTTACATGGCATGGATAGTTAAAGCGAGATGATATGTACGTAAACTATGTTTTAAGTCTGACCATAGGCTATCTAATAGTGGAGACCCGGTTGAAATTGGTTCAGACCTATTCCCGTGATGCTCGCGCAACACAAACATACGAGATTCAAAAACACTTCTAATAGGGTGATTCAAATTGAGATATTTTACTCGATGGTCCGGTTATGTGTCGGTTGTAGAATTAAATTGATTGAAATTTAAACACCTTTGCAAGAGTTCTAAGGTCGTAACACGCAATTTGTGACTTATATTCAAAGCTACGTAACAGAAAATATGTTTATTTTTTTAAAACAAATAGCACATCACAGCACACATGCTCATAGTCCGACTAACTGATGATCGCATGATGAAGGTGATACACAGAAAAAAACATAGTACCTATTTCATTACGAGGGTGCCAAGTGTGTTATCTATACATACAAATAAATAAAATTGGAGTGTCTGTTTGTAATATCAAAATAACACCTTTTCACTAAATGCATATGAAAGTACATACGACACCTATAACAAAAACGCGAATTAAATTTTTTTTGTCTGTCTGTCTGTCTGTGTGTTTGTTCCGGGTAATCTCCGAAACGGCTGGACCGATTTTGACGGGACTTTCACTGGTAGATAGCTGTTGTTATAAGCAGTAACTTACGTTACTTTTATTTTAGAAAAAATATTAAAAAAAAAATTACAAAAAAAATAAAACCGACTTCAAAAAACCTGGGAGCACTAAAAAGCTAGAAATAACTAGGGACCTTATAATTTCTTTCTTTGGAGTCGGTGCCAATTCAAGCAAGTAGGGGTAGGTGCCTCAGAAGTTGTCCTATATCGTTGTGTAAAGATAGTGGCCGTAAACTTCCAGTTTCGTCATCATCGGATGATGAAACCGGAAGGTAGGCAGTTTACTGAGACTATTTTAGTGACCGCAACCACCACTGAAAAGTCACAGGAAAGCAAATCACGTAATTTCGTTTACTTGGATGATGATGTATTTTTTGAGATATTTTGATTTTAATTCCAAATTACTGAACCGATTTTGATAAAAAATTTATGGGACCAATCTGCACGGACATCCTTTCAAATGCAAAAATAATTTTTCGAATCGGTTTATAAATGACGGAGTTATTAGGTAACAAACATTAAAAAAAAACAACATACACACGAATTGACAACCTCCTCCTTTTTGAAGTCGGTTGAAAATGGGTCCTGTCGCGCGGGCTCAGAACGCGGGAGCGGGCTTTTTATTAAGTTAAATTCCACGCGGACGAAGTCGCGGGCTCAGCTAGTAGATAACTAAAAATTCATATTTCGGACTTTTGGAAACCGGACAAGTGCACGTGAGGCCATGCACAATGAAGGCTTCCGTACCCATTTCAATAGCAAACATTTAGCGTATATACTATGAGTAGTGAAATACAAGAACCAAAGTTGTATTTGCGGTTGATTTTATACAACACGCTGATACGAACCCTGCCGAACACAACGTTCTTGAGGTCCAACTGCGGCAGTGGTTTGAAGGTGATGTTGAAGGTGCCGCACATCTCGTTGTCGCGGGTCACGTGCATCGACACCAAGCCTGACAACATTACACACTTAATTAAACAGTCACTAAGTCGGCAAGCAAGCTTACGACTTGCCTGACGTTAAGGAGACTGGGACGGAGGGGAAGGATGGGGGAATTGGCTTTTATCCCTTAAACTCGTCGTACGAAAAGCAATTTGATAGCTACTTGAGCGGGATGGAGGGTGGCCTATTTAGGTGGCAAATTGACAATTTTTTTTCTTATATCTACAATAACCGGATCGGAACGCAACCTCGACTGAGAAGAAGCCGGCAAGAAACTCAGCGGGCTTGTCTTTTTACATTTTGTTACATATATATTTTTTTTTTAATCGCCAATTGCTTATTTAATGATAACAAAGGGTAGTTTGTTCCAATAAATCACATAATACAATTATCGTTGGAACTACAAACTAGGCGCGCAGGACAAGCCAGTATCTTGAGTCCAAGGAACATGTTAGAAATTGCTGAATAGGTTCAGTGAGGGACGTATGAGATATTTATATAATAGCTCCAGTGTGTTTCTTTTAGTCCCAATACCACGAGTCTTGGTCTTATTTTATAAGTTTTTTGTTGGTATTAACATCTACCGGGCATGGAATGTGAGAAGTGGAAGTTCTCGGCGCCGATGGGCGCGGCGAGGTCTCGCTGCGCGTAGCACCCGAACCCGTTGTCGCAAGTCACGTCGCCGCCGCTCCAGTACAGACCTGGCACTTTCCTGCACATTTAAAATTATATTATACTTTTCTAAGCGGTCCCACTCCTGGGCAAAGGCTCAGGCGATAACGGAGAGAGTATGGAAACAGTTATGTGGGCATAAAGTGGCCGCAAATGGTTCAGGACAGGTAGTATCATCATCTGCAGCAATACAGCTGAAATACGTCTTCTACTGGACAGGCCGTTAAATATAGTGGACAGATAATTTTCGCTTTCCGTAGATTTTGGCTTGGTAGAACTTATGATTGGGCTGAGACTACGAGACTACCTTCTTCTATTTAAAAGCTCACTGCAAAGAGAATACAATACTACGTAAGAGCTCACTGCTACTTGAACTAACTGGTAACCTCTGTGTAGCGAGACGAGAAGACCGAGAAATCATGCTCCGCACATCATGCTCGGCACAGTAGAAAAAAATATATGAAAAAATGACATATGCTCAAGTATATTTTTCTGAATCTATGTTCTTCTCAATTGGGGGTCTGTTACGTCGTGGTTTTAGATACTTCGATCGCTCACCTTGTATTGCAGAGACTTGGAGAAGCGCAGAAACGTACATAAGAGATGATATCAAGTAAACATTTAAATGAAACGGCGGAATATAAACAATAATATATTTTTCCAAAAACTTCACATAAAATCACAATATCAATTCCTCTGTCTGGAAGTGGACGGCGTAGACGAGGAGTGATGATCGCGCCTCTCCAGCGAGAACTGGTTCACGGCGAGACAGTACTTCTCGGAGTGATAGGTCCTTGAGATCTGCGAGAGCAACGGACTCCCGTGAGGGGAGTTGAGCCACAAGGAGGCGCTGCCGGTCTGCCCCACCATCGCTATGAACGCAATCAACATCCTTGTGTTCAGTAACCCACGCTGGATCTGCGGTTGCTTCAGTAACGTTTCCAGAATCATCCCATCCGGCAAACCATTGACCAGCTCGAATATACTAGAACCTCGCTCGCCTATTAACCATGACGCGGCGGCCGGCACGTTGCACCCGGTAAAACGGAGCGCCTTATCAGCGTCTTCGTAAGAAAACCCAAGGTCTTTTAACGCAGTCACGGCTTCTGGGTTCGGGGGCTCGGCGATCTTGGTTCTCCAAGCACGAAACTTCTCCAGAAACAGCTGTAAATGTTCCGCACGCTTGCACCACTCGTCGCCGTCGTTCTTACTTGATGCCACCGGCGGGTCTTCCGGGTACAAGTTTTGCATGTTCAGTCTAGCTGCTATTTCCTCGGGGGTGATGACTTGGATGATCGTATGCTGAATGCGATGGGGCTCTTCCAATGCGGCCGAGAGTTGTGCCAGAGTCATTTCGTAGTTTCTTCCGGCGGCAGCGAGCCGTGCGCCGGCTTCTATCAAAGATATAAGTATTTTTCTGAGTTCGTACGACAGTTCGTTAGTTGATAGTAAGGATTGCAAGTTTGGTTGTCTGATTGGGTTCTGCGGAGCCGGTAGGGACGCAGTCGCGGCGGCAATGGTCCCGTGTTGCGGTGCTCGCACCGCGCCGAGATCCCATAAAGTTCCAGCTTCTGGGAGTCGCCTCTCCACCAGTAATAACTCTTCCTGCATCATGACTTGCTCCTGAGATAGTGTCAAGAAGTCGTGTAATGTTGATGTGTCGAGGACCCGGACAATTTTGTACCTGCCCGCGCCGGTCTCCCCGCTCGGATAGAAGTAATCGATCGCTCGGTTTTTCACTTCTTCTATGAGCGTATCTTCCGAGAAATAAGTAGAGAATGTCTGCCCTTCGGGGCTCACGATTTTGATCAATATCTCATTGCCCGCGTTGACGCCTGTGTCCGATACAAGCATGGTTGGTAACTCGGTCTTCAATGGGGTTAAATCAATAATTCTAGCGTAATTGAATATTAAACATATGAAAATACTAGCAAAAAAACGATGAGATAAACCAAACGAGTTTTAGCATTACGTCATTTTAAATTTGAGTGACAGTAGTATTTTTTTCTTTTTATTTAGTGAAGTATTACGGTCTCAAAAAAGGTTTTACCTAACGAATAAAATTTTAGATTTTCGGCGTCGGAGTCACGCTCACCATTGACTTTCTCCAAGATTCACCTCTATATCTTCGTTAACGTGGTTTGTTACTATCTAAACTCTTGGTACAGACGGGAAAAAGTTATCTATTGTACTGGAACCCTATAAAAGATGACTTATGAGAGACAGGTGGAACTGATATAGTATTAAGATTTTGAATCTTATTTGAATACTTCTTACAACTCACATTTCGCAAGGAGTTTGAGCATACCTTGGTTGCAATATCTCTGACCAACCCGAGGATAACATTCATGAACACTGACCTGAAGAAGCAAGTGCCAACGTATCCGTGCCCGCGCTGGTCGCCGTCCACCAGCTCGAGGAAGAGCTGGCAGGTGAGCGGGCACACGTCCGTGAACAGCTCCACCTGCAGCGCGCCCAGCACGCTGCCGCCGCGCACGCGCAGCGTCAAGTACACCCTACACATATACTACCTCGTTAAACAACTGAGCGATTCCAATTATAAACAGGCTGCCCCACAGATATAGGGATAACGCAAGTATCACGATTTGTATTGAAAACAAGCGTGCCGAATTTTTAACACCTACTGTGACTTCATTAGTGACGGGAAATCCAAACCGACTCAAAGACACCGATGCCGCCGATGCCCCTCCGCCCGCTACGATTCTCTCGAGTGATTATATCGCTCATACTCATATTTTTTATATCTGTAGTCGCGCGGACTGTAAGTTAGCGGCGACAAACCTTGACGCTTGGTCGGGGTTTCGTACACGCGAAGTACATGCATTTGGGTTTTCTACACAGATATGGATACACTTTGTATGTGGTTATCTATGTAATTCTATATCTGTGGGCTGCCCCCTAGCTAAGGCAACTCTCTACCACAAGTAATAGTTTCTACAAATCATTCATTACGCTCTTATGTATGGGAGTGACTTAGGTTATGATTTAGCTATTAGAACGAATTTGATGACATGCTTTAATTTATCTTGTATGGCTTCCATTGGAGGCGTTTAAAATGGTTTGGTGTTTAGGTGTTTTTTTCGAACCAAATTAGCTGCATTCAAATTGATCTATTCGTTTGGGAGCTTTGTGCCAGAACAGACAGCAGTAGAATGAGACAAACGTATAACACTCCGGTTTTCTTTGCGTCGGGGTACTTAGTATTCTTTACAGATGAACAAGGTGTGATGGTGTAATTATTTTTATATTATGTATGTGTATCACCTAGGTCGGATAACGTCATCAGGCATCTTGAATGCGTTGTCTTCCATCGTCTCGATGGGAACAGGCGGAAATAGCACGAACGAGCGCTCCGCGCGCGCGATAATTTTGCGCTTGTTGATCTGCCAGTCGCGACGCAGCGCCGCGGCCGTGGGCACGCGCGCGTTCTGATGAACATCGACTCTTTAAAGAAGCTGCGTCTGCGACACGCTGTCTTCCAAAGAGTGGCGGCACCCTCACACATTGTACAGGCCTTTAGTTGTATCCGAATAGTTGTACCTACCTAATAGTTGTTACGGTTGTTTATTCTACTTATATTGTTTGACGCATACATTTTCTTTCTGCATTCTGTCTACTGTCGAACGAAAATGCAATTAAGATGCCCTCCGAAGAATGACGGAAGACAGATCTTATAATTCGGGTCACCCATCCAAAATGTCTATCGCCACAGGACCATCATAAATAAATAAATAAAGAAATCATGAAATTAATAAGACTCATTTATTGAATAGAATTATAGGAGCAAGGGTGGTCTGTGCAAGACCAAAAATGACCACCGTACCAAGTGCTACAGCATTCAGGTAATGGCCTTTTCGTAATTAGCCGTAGGTGTTGGTATCCCAACACCCAACCCCCATTCCATTTTACAGTAAGTAGGTACTTACAGTACGGGTGTTGTATAGTTTAGGACCGTTTTAAAGATGGTGTTCATTGTGGACATGTTTATTATCTTACCGTGGTCGTGATGAGGGCATACAGCTCCTTGTTTTCTCGTTGCACTCGCTTGAGGAAGTCTGCTCTGTTGCGGTGGTGCTGGGGGTCGGACGGCGGCAGCGCGCGCCAGCGACTGTCCACGCGACCCTGTGATCAACAAACTAGCACGCGTTGTAAGGAAGCCGGTGTAGCAAGCCTTTGGGGTTCTACGTCTAGGTAGTCAATATTTTATGACATAGTTTAGAACTCTTTATGCTGTACCCTTACGGATCCTAAAGAAAATAATGTTAATCTATCTTCAAACATTCCCATAACATTTTTTCAGTGTTTCATTGAAAGACGATAGGTCATCACATACTTTAACATTTAAAGAATCTAAACACGCGTACAACTAACACACGTTTACAAGCTACCTAAAAAAAATAAAAAAATACTGCTCAATTTCACGGACGCTTTCAGAAAACCCCGCGGGTACTCACTCAGTGCTTATTTGATGACTTGTTTTAGCAGTGATAGCCGATTGGTTAAAGCACGCGTCTTGCGGACATCAATATCTTGGGTTCTAGCCCCGGCTCGCAAATGTGCGTAACACAATTTTAACTACGATTTAACTAAAACTTAACTTGAGATCGATTTATAAATAGGGGCTTAAGAACATATCTTACACGCATAAAATGGGCCTTTTTGATGAGAGTCAGTAGGTGCATATTGGCCGAGTACGTGGCCCCGAGCCGGCGCCGCCACTCCGGCAGCCAGCGGGCCATGGCGGCGCGCTGCAGCCGCGGCGGGGACGAGTCCACGCGGGGTCCCACGTGGGCGTACTGCAACACGATATACATCTAGCGGAAAAGGGAAGATCTTCCCGCGAGGCGGGTGTTATGCACCCGCCAAGCATAACACCTTGTTGTTGGCCAGAGTGGCCATAACAACTTCACCCGGACAGAGGGCGAGCGCAAGTGCGCTCCAGCCAGAGGGGCAGGGGGGCAGCTAGCTCAAGGGCGCTCAAGTTAATTGCAAGACTCTTGCACAAGAGTGAGACTGGGTGAGTCTTATCTTGGTCATTTGGAATTGGCCAATTTGAAAAGGAGCGTGAGAGATACCTGTATGTACACCATAGTCTTCCTCCACAGTACACTTACCTTATAAACATTATTCTTTTTATTCGGAGTAATGACGTCGTCGCCGTCAAATTCCGGGGGAGGAGACGGATATTTCTTAGCTAACGACTCCTGGGATTTCGCCTTTTGTAATATAGAGTGAATTAAAGTCATTTGTAAATCGATTTAAAATCTAAATTCATAAATTACTAAGCAGAACTATGCCCAGAACCTTGTTTAAAAAAATACTTTTAAAAAATAACAAATAATTTTTGTAAGATAATTTTGACAAAAAATGACGTGTCTTGAGAAATCTATGCGGTTAAAAGAAACTTCAATTTCGTAAAAAAATGTTTATTTCAAAATAATAATAAAAACTACACAATTTTATCACAAATTAATACATATAGCTTATTCTGTTTGTATTAAAAATAAAACGATTACTATACAGAGAGCTTTAACACGATTAGTTGCACCACAAATCCGTGTATATGTCTGAACGCCGGTTGCAGAATAGTATTTGAGATAATAAATGTAAAAGTTTGCGTGTAAACTCAACTTTATCAACTGAAATACAAGGCTCAATAGTTTTATACAACAGAATAGGGCATTACGATAAAATACAATAATACTGAAATTAGCTAAGTAAAATAAAATAATAATTTAGCCCTTTTGACGTCCCACTCCTGGGCACGGGCCTCCCCTCAACACGAGGGGGATTCAGGCCATCATCCACCACGCTGGCCCGGTGCGGATTGGCGGATTTCACATGTCTTTCGCAAATTGGTTAGATCTTCTAAGACATGCAGGTTTCCTCACGATGTTTTCCTTCACCGTATAGCTAAGTATAACATTTGATTAAAAAATAAATAATAATAATCACTGGAATGCGACTAGCATAGTTAACGACGGCATAATATTATGACGCGTCAAGAATATTACAGATAAAAACGACTAACTAAACGCGCTATGCCTCTGTCATTGGCGTAATGAACTAATTCCCTCGCCATGGTGAACTTATTAATACTACAGACACACGCTTGGCTGCGACAACAAAAAAAATCTAGTAGAGAGATCATATAGTATGTGTGTTTTCACTGGCGCTGCCGCAGCGCCGTGTGCGGGCGCGGCACCGCCGAGCTGTGCGGCCGCGCCAGCCGCGAGCCGCCGCCCGCTGCGGCGCCGCGGCTGCCCGCGCTGCTGTACGACAGGTACCGGTCGGACAGGTCCGGGGGCTCTACCTGCTGGGAAACAGTTCACAATAACATCACACTTGTGCAAGAGGTTAGTACAACTTTTGACAGAATATACACTAGCTGTGCCCACCGACTTCGTCCGCGTAGTATTTAACTTAACAAACATTTCGGGATAAAAAGTATCCTATGTGTTAATCCCGGTTATAAACTATCTGTGCTCCAAATTTGAAATTTGACATGCAGGTAGATGTTATGACGTAGGCATCCGCTAAGAAAGGATTTTGATTAATTCTACCCCCAAGGGGATAAAATAGGGGATGAATAATCCCGAAATTTTTGTTAAGTTAAATTACACGCGGACGAAGTCGCGGGCACAGCTAGTTATATTATATAGTAGGATGCTTCAGTGTGTTTTGTGTGTATTTGTTGTTGCCGGTGTACGTGTGTGTGGGTACTGCCTGTGCGTGTACTGACGTGGCGGGGGGCGGGGGCGGCGGGCTGCGCGTGCGGCGCGCTCATGTTGTTGCCGGTGTACGTGTGTGTGGGTACTGCCTGTGCGTGTACTGTTGTTGCCGGTGTACGTGTGTGTGGGTACTGCCTGTGCGTGTACTGACGTGGCGGGGGGCGGGGGCGGCGGGCTGCGCGTGCGGCGCGCTCATGTTGTTGCCGGTGTACGTGTGTGTGGGTACTGCCTGTGCGTGTACTGTTGTTGCCGGTGTACGTGTGTGTGGGTACTGCCTGTGCGTGTGCTGTTGTTGCCGGTGTACGTGTGTGTGGGTACTGCCTGTGCGTGTACTGACGTGGCGGGGGGCGGGGGCGGCGGGCTGCGCGTGCGGCGCGCTCATGTTGTTGCCGGTGTACGTGTGTGTGGGTACTGCCTGTGCGTGTACTGTTGTTGCCGGTGTACGTGTGTGTGGGTACTGCCTGTGCGTGTGCTGTTGTTGCCGGTGTACGTGTGTGTGGGTACTGCCTGTGCGTGTACTGTTGTTGCCGGTGTACGTGTGTGTGGGTACTGCCTGTGCGTGTACTGACGTGGCGGGGGGCGGGGGCGGCGGGCTGCGCGTGCGGCGCGCTCATGTTGTTGCCGGTGTACGTGTGTGTGGGTACTGCCTGTGCGTGTACTGTTGTTGCCGGTGTACGTGTGTGTGGGTACTGCCTGTGCGTGTACTGACGTGGCGGGGGGCGGGGGCGGCGGGCTGCGCGTGCGGCGCGCTCATGTTGTTGCCGGTGTACGTGTGTGTGGGTACTGCCTGTGCGTGTACTGTTGTTGCCGGTGTACGTGTGTGTGGGTACTGCCTGTGCGTGTACTGACGTGGCGGGGGGCGGGGGCGGCGGGCTGCGCGTGCGGCGCGCTCATGTTGTTGCCGGTGTACGTGTGTGTGGGTACTGCCTGTGCGTGTACTGTTGTTGCCGGTGTACGTGTGTGTGGGTACTGCCTGTGCGTGTACTGACGTGGCGGGGGGGGGGGGCGGCGGGCTGCGCGTGCGGCGCGCTCATGTTGTTGCCGGTGTACGTGTGTGTGGGTACTGCCTGTGCGTGTACTGTTGTTGCCGGTGTACGTGTGTGTGGGTACTGCCTGTGCGTGTACTGACGTGGCGGGGGGCGGGGGCGGCGGGCTGCGCGTGCGGCGCGCTCATGTTGTTGCCGGTGTACGTGTGTGTGGGTACTGCCTGTGCGTGTACTGTTGTTGCCGGTGTACGTGTGTGTGGGTACTGCCTGTGCGTGTACTGACGTGGCGGGGGGCGGGGGCGGCGGGCTGCGCGTGCGGCGCGCTCATGTTGTTGCCGGTGTACGTGTGTGTGGGTACTGCCTGTGCGTGTACTGTTGTTGCCGGTGTACGTGTGTGTGGGTACTGCCTGTGCGTGTACTGACGTGGCGGGGGGCGGGGGCGGCGGGCTGCGCGTGCGGCGCGCTCATGTTGTTGCCGGTGTACGTGTGTGTGGGTACTGCCTGTGCGTGTACTGTTGTTGCCGGTGTACGTGTGTGTGGGTACTGCCTGTGCGTGTACTGACGTGGCGGGGGGCGGGGGCGGCGGGCTGCGCGTGCGGCGCGCTCATGTTGTTGCCGGTGTACGTGTGTGTGGATACTGCCTGTGCGTGTACTGACGTGGCGGGGGGCGGGGGCGGCGGGCTGCGCGTGCGGCGCGCTCATGTTGTTGCCGGTGTACGTGTGTGTGGGTACTGCCTGTGCGTGTACTGACGTGGCGGGGGGCGGGGGCGGCGGGCTGCGCGTGCGGCGCGCTCATGTTGTTGCCGGTGTACGTGTGTGTGGGTACTGCCTGTGCGTGTACTGTTGTTGCCGGTGTACGTGTGTGTGGGTACTGCCTGTGCGTGTACTGACGTGGCGGGGGGCGGGGGCGGCGGGCTGCGCGTGCGGCGCGCTCATGTTGTTGCCGGTGTACGTGTGTGTGGGTACTGCCTGTGCGTGTACTGTTGTTGCCGGTGTACGTGTGTGTGGGTACTGCCTGTGCGTGTACTGACGTGGCGGGGGGCGGGGGCGGCGGGCTGCGCGTGCGGCGCGCTCATGTTGTTGCCGGTGTACGTGTGTGTGGGTACTGCCTGTGCGTGTACTGTTGTTGCCGGTGTACGTGTGTGTGGGTACTGCCTGTGCGTGTACTGACGTGGCGGGGGGCGGGGGCGGCGGGCTGCGCGTGCGGCGCGCTCATGTTGTTGCCGGTGTACGTGTGTGTGGGTACTGCCTGTGCGTGTACTGACGTGGCGGGGGGCGGGGGCGGCGGGCTGCGCGTGCGGCGCGCTCATGTTGTTGCCGGTGTACGTGTGTGTGGGTACTGCCTGTGCGTGTACTGACGTGGCGGGGGGCGGGGGCGGCGGGCTGCGCGTGCGGCGCGCTCATGTTGTTGCCGGTGTACGTGTGTGTGGGTACTGCCTGTGCGTGTACTGACGTGGCGGGGGGCGGGGGCGGCGGGCTGCGCGTGCGGCGCGCTCATGTTGTTGCCGGTGTACGCGACGCACTTGACCTGCCACTCCCCCAGCTGCTCGTTCCAGTGCACGTACTGCTCGATCAGCGCCTGTCGACCACGAGAACAATTAGTTATAACTCTTTAAAAAAAATCGCTAGACGAACACAGCAACTGTATGGTCCCAAACTAAGCAACGCTTGTACTATGGGTACCGTACAATGGACTGGGGGCGATTCCAGTGACACCCAGTCCATTGTACGGTACTCCTCTCCACTCCATCTCGCGCTGCTGCTGGTGCTGCTGGTGCTGTACCCTTCCCCGGTGAGCCCTGGACTGACCTGGTACTCCTTGGGTATGTAGGAGTCGAGCACGAGGTCGGCGAGCTGTATCTCGCGGCGGAGCGCGCGCACGGAGTCGAGGATGCCCTCCATCTCGCGCTGCTGCTGGTGCTGCTGGTGCTGTATCCTTCCCCGGTGAGCCCTGGACTGACCTGGTACTCCTTGGGTATGTAGGAGTCGAGCACGAGGTCGGCGAGCTGTATCTCGCGGCGGAGCGCGCGCACGGAGTCGAGGATGCCCTCCATCTCGCGCTGCTGCTGGTGCTGCTGGTGCTGTATCCTTCCCCGGTGAGCCCTGGACTGACCTGGTACTCCTTGGGTATGTAGGAGTCGAGCACGAGGTCGGCGAGCTGTATCTCGCGGCGGAGCGCGCGCACGGAGTCGAGGATGCCCTCCATCTCGCGCTGCTGCTGGTGCTGCTGGTGCTGTATCCTTCCCCGGTGAGTCCTGGACTGACCTGGTACTCCTTGGGTATGTAGGAGTCGAGCACGAGGTCGGCGAGCTGTATCTCGCGGCGGAGCGCGCGCACGGAGTCGAGGATGCCCTCCATCTCGCGCTGCTGCTGGTGCTGCTGGTGCTGTATCCTTCCCCGGTGAGTCCTGGACTGACCTGGTACTCCTTGGGTATGTAGGAGTCGAGCACGAGGTCGGCGAGCTGTATCTCGCGGCGGAGCGCGCGCACGGAGTCGAGGATGCCCTCCATCTCGCGCTGCTGCTCGCGCTGCTGGTCCGCCAGCTCCGCCTTGGCGGAGTTCAGCAGCTGCACGGCGCGCTTCAGCTTGCGCGCCTTGGCCGCGCTCTCCTCCTGCAGGCTGGAGTACCGCTCTTCCAGGTCCAGCCGCTCCGCCTGACGAACCATACAGACCGGATATAGTCCACCAAATAAACTTTGTTTCCAATACGATATTGACCCTTATGTCACCAGTGTGTCCTCAGCTAGAAGGTACTTAAGGCTAAAGCGCCCAGCCGGCGAAGTTCAAATTTTTTTAAAGTTTTTTAGATTTTTTTCAAAATCTGACAATAATAAAAGGCACATTTTGTCATTCGCGACAAAGACCGTGTGCAGTGCATTATTTTATTAATATACCCAACTTACTCTAAAACGTTTCAAGAACGACAGCTATCCAGCTAATCTGGCAATTTTTGTATATTTAGTGATTAACTAGTATCATATCCACCGTGATAATATTTAGAGTAAAATAAATGTATTAATAAATGCACTGCATACTGTGTTTGTCGCAAATCACAAAATGTTGTCTAAAATGTTTTCAGATTCTGGATAAACTATAAAAATACTCGAAAATTTTGAATTTCGCGGGCTAGACAGGCGCCTTCACCAGCCTTAATTTCTTAAATTAACTTGGATGGACTTATAATGAAGTATAAGACAGCAGTGTAATACTAGGTTAGCTACATAAGTATAAATAATGCCTTGTGGCTCACCCGGATCTGTACTCCTCACAATCCTATTTTTTAACCCCCGACGAAAAACGAGGGGTGTTATAAGTTTAACATGTGTATCTGTGTGTCTGTGTATCTGTGTATCTGTGTGTCTGTCTGTGGCAACGTAGCGCCCAAGCTAATGAACCGATTTCAATTTTGTTTCTTTTGTTAGAAAGGTATTCTCATCGAGAGTGTTCTTAGCTATGTTTCATGAAAATCGGTTCAGCCGTTTGAAGATCATCAGCTCTTTTGTAGGTTAAAAAGCCACATTCACGGCCAAAACCAACTTCCACGGCTCGAATCCAATCGAAATTTGAGATTATTGGATTTAGATTCATTATATTTTTAAATGATCGTAATAGTCTGAACTGGCTTTTTACCATATTATAAATATGAAAAGTTTCCCTGGTTCTGGAAAAAATGTATATTTTATCAATTTTTATATGAGATTTTTGTATGAACTAAAGACGTTCCATAAGTCACGTGTCAAATGATGGATACGCGCATGCGTTAAATTTTGTTTGTTTGGTTAATGGTCATGGAATATTACGTTATTATAATTCTAGAGGGCGCTGCTCCGCCATTGAGAAAAAATATAAAAAATCAAATCTAATTTAAAATAATTTTAGCGTTATTGAAAATTCTTCCCCTGGGGTGTTCCCGTCCACCTCAACCAGAGTTATTACATGAAATTAAATCATAATTGATAATATTTTATACTAGGAATTAAACCTCCGTGGCATCAATATTTACATTCGTTGTCTATTCTAATGTCAATTATTATAATGTCAAAACAAAATAATGTCTCATACTTTTACACAGATTTTCTGTTGATAATTGTATACATAATTTGATGAAAAGATCGTCGCATCGGGGGTTTTTAAATTTTCAATTTAGAGTTATTTATCCAGTCGCTATAAATGAAGACTTGTAATTAGCTTTCCTATCGCTAAGTTATTTTTATTTATGTTTAGTTTACTTAGCTGTAAGTCTTCCATGTACCAAACTAAATAAATAAATAAATAAATAAAATCATTCGTTTTGCAGACATAGTCCGCCCTTGGGGTATGCCAGCGAGCAATGGAGCGCAGTATTTTAGGAGTAAAGCTCATATATCGAGTAAGAAACTCGATCCTGCGCTCCAAAACGAAAATTGCAGACGTGGGCCACTCAGCTGCCAAATTAAAGTGGAACTGGTCTGGACACCTCTGCCGCATGCCCGACGATCTATGGGCGAAAGTGCCATAGTGTGGGTCCCACACAACACCAGACCACGCGGCAGACCCAAAAGACGATGGCGGGATGAGCTCGACTCATACGAAGCACATTGGTCTCAGACCGCAACAGACCGAGACAAATGGAAGAAGGGAGGGGAGGCCTTAGCCCAGCAGTGGGACACTACAGGCTCCTAATAATAATAATAATTCGTTCTTCTAATGAGAAGTGGTGGCCGGTACCTCCTTCTTCTGCAGGTCCTCCTGCAGCCGCAGCTCGTTGAGGCGGCGCAGCTCCAGCTCGCGCGCGGCCTGCTCCAGCAGCCGCCGCTGCGTGTCGGCCTTG
Source organism: Notodonta ziczac (assembly GCA_918843915.1). Classification (NCBI taxonomy): domain Eukaryota; kingdom Metazoa; phylum Arthropoda; class Insecta; order Lepidoptera; family Notodontidae; genus Notodonta; species Notodonta ziczac. The sequence goes on along the minus strand of OU974066.1, from coordinate 6,069,155 downwards.
TCCAGCAGGTTCTCCCCCCCTACCAGCACCTTGGACTCGAGCCGCTGCAGCTTGTCCTTCAGCTCTTCGTGTTGCTTCCTGTGGATGAGGAGTTAGTGTGAGCCCCGCGGAGTCTACTCCCAATCTACCACATCCCAATCTATTTGTTCACACATACAAAACAAAATATGACAAAATAAAACCGAATCGTATTCATTCACGATCAGGTCGAAACCAAGATTCGTTGATGTGTAAACGGGCCCGTACAGTGGTTTTCCAAATTGTTAAACTGCATTTTTGATGTGAAACATGATATATATTGGCGCACTTTGACAGTGAAATCGACACGTCACGGCAAACGGCATGACGCTCGCTCATGCCGTCACTCCCCCTCTCCGCCACCGCTCGCGACTCCCTTGTGTGCGCCCGCAAACTATACACTACACAAACATGTTTTATATGTGCCGGGCGTCCCGTGACGAACATCTTTTTGTTTTTTGTGGTTCCTTAACTAGCTACATACAAAACTTGTATATCGTTTTCGTGGCCGCTACGACGGAAATGTTACTCATAGATGCTGACATACTTCAAGATTTGAACTCACTTGGTCCGCTGCAGCTCCGCCTTCTTCTCCTCCAGCACTTTGCGCGCCAGGTGCGCCTTCTCGCGGTTCAGCTTCTCCTGCGTCAGAGAAGCAAAATTAGATATATTCCATTTCCCAAAATAAAAAGTTACAATCCATTTTTACAATAGCATAACATATGTTAATTCTGAAAAATCTATATATGTATATTAAAAAATGAATGTTTGTCTGTATGTCCTTTATATAATCGGAAACTATGCATTTGATCATGTCATGATCTTCAGAAAAGTGTTGTGCATGAGCCCACAAAGGTTTCTGAGTTGGTACGACCAATCTTTGACAGCGTAGCAACGCACGCAGGGTACAGTAAGTACTTAATAAATTAATTAAAAATTTCTATAAATTTGGGGATCATATTTACAGTCGTTTGTTCAACACATATATTTTTTTATTGCCTTACCTAGGCAATAAAGATATAAAAATATGCCCCACTGGCACACGGTCTACCTGATGGGAAGTGGTAGCCTTCACCTAGGACGTCTCCAACTGGAGGGGAGCCGACGCGGCGCCGGCCTTTAAGGGACCTGTAGACTTGCCTTTTTAACAACACCATTTTGTAATGCAATGGTAAAAAACTTATCTGTATCATGGGTACCGTCTGGGTCCGACTGGGGTCGATCGCAGTGACGCCCAGATCAGGGCAAGTTCCTAAATGATTAAGGAAAAGGAACTAGACGCACTTTCTCCTCCCTGCGCAGCTTCCGCCGCAGCTTCCTCTCCTCCGGGTCGAGCGCGTCCAGCTCGGGGTCCGTCAGGGTGTCGTCCGACAACTCCTCCTCTGACACTTCCTCCTCCTCGTCCTCCTCCTCTTCCTCCACTTCTATATAGAAAGAAGGAGATTAATAAATAAGATTTTTTGCAACAAGCACATATCTACAAAAAAGGAGGACTTGAAAAACGAAACATGAATTAAAACACAAAACCACGGCCCTAACCACGCTAGCTACTAAAATCGTAATAGAAAAGCAAACGCTCGCGATTACGTTTCAAACGCTCCGCTTTTGACGTTTTGCTGACACGAGCTTCACGATTTCTACTGACATTAATTATGCACAAAACAAATCTCGATCCGAATAAATTAATATAAAATATGATGACAAGCTGGATCATAATATATTATTTACAATATAATTATTATATATATTGGCAACACAAAATACGGACGAAAGGTTTTTTTAAAAAAAATATTGGTTTCGTGGCATTGCTTGTACAATCAGGTAATACAATCGAGTTTCTTGCCGGATCTTCTCAGTGGAAGCGGCATTCGGAACCGGTGGTAGATTCTGACTATTCATAAATACTTTGTTGGCTTTACATGAATAAAAACAATTTTGAGTTGAGTTGAGTTTGAGTATAATTACCGTTGGTACACTCGTCCAGCTGTTTCTTGAGCTGATCGATCTCCTGTTGGAATCTGTAACGAAATGTGGTTGTGTAACACATTTGATCGTCTATTCGTCGTACTTTAAGGCCGTATTAATAAATCAACTTCAAGTTTGAGAGCGATCTTGAGTACGCTTTTAACATGCGATTTTGTACTAGCGTAGCTGGCGATTTTAAAAAATACTACCTAATATAACATAATGTAAAAAGACAAGCCCGCTGACTTTCCTGCCGGATCTTCTCAGTCGAGGTCGCGTTCCGATCCGGACAAAATAAACGCTTTGACTTTGACTGGTATGACATAAGCATGACATTTCCAAGATCACCGTCAGACTTGAGCTCGATATGTAGCTGCGGTGGCGGGTACCTGGTGAGCAGCGCGTCTCCGGGCTCGCTGTTGACGTGCGTCTTGTTCTCGATGTTCTTGGCGCGGTTCGCGTACCGCAGAGTGCTGATGGTCTCCACATAATTGCTGTCCGCAGGGCCGATCGTCGCTATCTGGAGCGGAACACACATATAAATACACTAGCTGTGCCCGCGACTTCGTCCGCGTGGAATTTAATTGTCAAAGTTTCATACAAACGTTCATCCCCTATTTTATCCCCTTGGGTGTAGAATTAATCAAAATCCTTTCTTTGCGGATGCCTACGTCATAACATCTACCTGCATGCTAAATTTCAGCCCGATCCGTGCAGTGGTTTGGGCTGTACGTTGATAGATCACTATGTCAGTCAGTCAGTCAGTCAGTCACCTTTGAGTTATATATATTTAGATTACTAAATAATTAACTCAGCCCTATTGACGTCCCACTCCTGGGCACGGGCCTAAAAATATATGTGCGAATCATAATTTTAATATGACCACCGCTTGCCGCAGTAGTTCGAGCGCAGGCCGCTCGAGTCACTACACCAGGTTATTGCGGGTTCGATTACCGCCGGAGCAAATTTAGGAAATAGCATTTACGTAATTTGCCCAGGTCTGGGTGTCAGTCCATAGTACAAGCGTTGCTTAGTTTGGGACTGTAAGGTCCATGTCGGCGCACTGGCCACTGGCGATAGGCGTTCCTGGCCGACGAGGAAATAATAAATTTAAGAAAAACATTATTGTTTTGAAATTGAAAGAACGGCGGTGCGCTGGCAGTGACTACCGGGTTACCGTTGTAATAAGTTGTTTTTATAAAATTATTATAATAAACCTAATATTACCAAGCAATATGATTTATTAATTAAAACCCAGTTGTCACAGGACCATACAGTTGTGTGTCGGTCTGACAAGGCAAAAAAAACACACACACGGTGAAGGTAAACAACGTGAGAGTATCAGCACAATTTACAGAAGACATTATGTGAAATCTTTTTGACGTCCCACTCCTGGGCTCGGGCCTCCCCTCACTACGAGATAGACGCTGGCCCAGTACCAACAGGTTGGCGGATTTCACATGTCTTTCGAAAATTGGTTAGATTTTCTAAGATATGTAGGTTTCATCACGATGTTTTCCCTCACCGTAAGCAAGTGATAATCATATAGAAATTATGATTCGCACATAGATTGGGTTAGAGAGAGCTTAGGTGCGAGCCGGGTCTGAACCCAGGGCCTGGTGCCCGGAAGACGCGTGCTACTATTATAACTATTTTTTAACCACCGACGAAAAAAGAGGGGTGTTATAAGTTTAACATGTGTATCTGTGTGTGTCTGCGGCATCATAGCGCCCAAGCGGATGAACCGATTTTAATATTGTTTGTTTTTTGTTAGAAAGTTATACTGATCGAGTTTTCTAAGCTATGTGTCATGAAAATACGTTCAGCCGTTTGAAAATTATTAGCTCTTTTGTAGCTTAAAACGTCGTCGCATCGGGGTTTGTTTAAATTTTCAATTTCCATCCACATTCTATCAATGGCTAATCCATCAGTGGCCGTGGTGCCTCACCATGACGGTCTTGGAGTTCCCTCCGAGCGAGTCCTGCAGCAGGCGCGTGAGCTTGGAGTTCCTGTAGGGGATGTGCGTGGACTTGCCGTCCACCAGCGCCGAGATCACGTTCCCCAGCACCGACAGCGACTGGTTGATCTTCGTCGCCTCCTTCAGCCGCGTGCCGCTCGCTTGCGTCTTGCTTTGCCGCTCTGAACCCTGTCGTATTAATTTTTAAGGTTGAATTTCGCTTTAACAATAATAGTGATGACAAGGATTTTAGAAACTGTTAGATGGGGAATGTCTTGATCAGCTATTCTCAACTGTCTTAACAACCTTAAAATTAATTTTACTCTGATATGAAATAAATAGTGTTGAGAAAGACTATGTGGGATGTGGATTGTTTTGCTCTGCTGTATTGAACCCTGTGATCGTAATGATAAAGTTACCTATTGTTTGGTATAGTGATAAAAACTGAATTCTGTATTCGGGATACTTATAATTTATTTTGCTTTGTCATTAAGTTGTGTTGAGAAAGACGAAGTTGCTGTATGTGAGTTGTGTTGTTATGCTGTTTTGAACTCTATGCGGACAATATTAAGGTAAGTTGTAGAACGTTTGATTCATAGTAGTAAATTATATGTCCTGGGTGATGATTGAAACTGATGGATAGAGACCACAGATTGAAACTTATCAAGCTAGTTTCACCTTAACCTTGAACCTCACAAAGTGTAAATTCCCCTGTGAATTTCGGTAAAAACTGCCAATCAAATTAGAACCTTACCGCCAAATCAACAAGGTGCAATTTCCCCATCTTCACATGCATCTTCCCGTCGGCCCCCTTCTTGCTGCTCTCCACAGTAATGGAGAAGATCGCGTGCGACCTGGAGCTCTCCGTGTTCATCGCCGTCGCCCCGGTGTGCCGGTTCTTGTTGCCCACCGCCATTATCTTCTCCAATTCATCAGCATTATGGACCACGTACCCTGACAACATCGAATTATCTTCACCGACGGATTGTCGTTCGTAATTTATGATGGCAACGTCAAAGCAACCTAGCGTTATGCCCGGAACACACGGTTCAAGCTGACAAGTTGATAATTAGCGAGTCAAAGAAAAACACTTAATTAAATTCGATTCATCATAGGTTTGAGAGCTACGATGCCACAGACAGACACACAGATACACAAATACACATGTTAAACTTATAACACGCCTCTTTTCCGTCGGGAGTTTAAAAAGATATGCCAGTTCAGTTTCTTTCTATTTTCAGTATACAAGGTGACACATAAAGGGTATACTTTTTTTTTCAAAACTTAACTTTGTAATTCTAAAACCATCAGCTTTGGAGGGAACTTGAAAAACAAAAGGTGTTACAGGAATACAGCTGTTGACCGATTTCACAAGTGTACAAAACTATTAGTACTTCAACTGTCCTACAAAGCCGATAGTTTGAGATTTACAAAGTTAAGTTGCAAAAAAAATAGTATACCCATTATGTGTCACCTTGTATTGTAAGTCAAGGTCGCGTTCTGAACCGGATGTAGAGTTAAGTAAAAACGTTAAATGACAATTTGTAAGTGCCCTCGTAGGCCTAAACAAAAGAAACATACCAAGGCCGAGGTTTTCCAAGCTTTGGTTAAACACAAAACGACCCGGAATAACTTAGGCCCAATAATTAATCAATGTCGAATCCCAGAGTGATCTTGGAAATTTCATTCTCATGCCATACCAGCACAAAATGGCATGTCAAAAGCGTTCATAAGATCGGTCTCAGACTTGAGTTTGATTTAGTAATACAGCCCTTAATCGCGATATTAAAGAGCAGTAGATATGTGATAGCCGATTGGTTAAAGCACGCGTCTTGCGGGCACCAGGTCTTGGGCTCAACCCTGGCTCGCACGTCTAGATTTTTCGAAATCTATATGCGAATCATAATTTCTATATGATTATCACTTGCTTACGGTGAAGGAAAACATCGTGAGGAAACCTGCATGTCTTAGAAGATCTAACCAATAATCTAAAGACATGTGAAATCCGCCAACCCGCACTGGGCCAGCGTGGTGGATTATGGCCTGAATCCCCCTCGTGTTGAGGGGAGGCCTGTGCCCAGGAGTGAGACGTCAAAAAGGGTTAAATTATTTATTTATATATTTTTATTTATTAGATATTAAAGGACATAATGGGACTGGTCCCGCCACACACTCCCACCAGTTACTGCTGTAAACCAGGATCGACAATGGTGACCAATAATGACGCCGAGGTATGACCCTCGACGAGTCCCGGGGAAAGGTTAATTTCCAATCCATTAGTCATTTTTAAACCAGTAGACATTTCATCCGCCATTAGTCAAGCAAATTTATAAGTGTTATAGCGTATATTATTGTTATGTTGTATTACTATAATGTATGTCTGTTTATTGGTTTTTAAAAGAAACAACATTCCAAATTATTTAAGGGCGACTCAAGTTGTCTGGCTACTTGTCAACTTGTCAACATGAATCGTGTAAACCAGGCCTTATATGGAGTGCAATCCACAAAGTTATCTGTGCCGGTGACAGTGGCGATAGTTTAATGAGAAATCTTACTTTTTATTCGAGAGATTCTAGTTCTATTTTTCGCCACCGGTATGGATAAGTTTGTGTATGAAGTAAGTACCAATTTGAAAGTGATAATCACAGATATAGATTCACATAGATAACGCAAATGGATGTACTTCGCGTGTACGAAACCCCGCCCAAGCGTCGAGGTTAGTCGCCGCTAACTTACAGTCCGCGCGACTACAGATATAAACAATATGAGTATGAGCGAGATAATCACTCGAGAGAATCGTAGCGGGCGGAGGGGCATCGGCGGCACCGGTGTCTTTGAATTGGTTTGGATTTCCCGTCACTAGTGACGTCACAGGAGGTGTTAAAAATTGGCACGCTTGGTTTCAATACAAATCGTGATACTTGCGTTATCTATGTAAATCTATATCTGTGCTGATAATACAGTATAGCATTAGAAAACCAAAACTTTTATTAGGAACTAGCTGAGCCCGCGACTTCGTCCGCGTGGAATTGAACTTAACAAAAAAGCCCGCACCCGCGCTCTGAACCCGCGCGACAGGACCCATTTTTTAAACATTTTGTTTTTCTAAAATAAAAGTAGCCCAAGTTACTGCTTACAAAATCAGCTATCTACCAGTGAAAGTCCCGTCAAAATCGGTCCACCCGTTTCGGAGAAACTCTTTGATTCCATGTGTTTTTATTTGTTTACGCGGTACCCCAATCGTATTTTCAAAAATTAAAGTTGCCTAAGTTACTCCTTTTAACATCAGCTATCTGCCAGCGAAAGTCCCATCAAAATCGGTCCAGCCGTTTCGGAGATTACCCGGAACAAACACACAGACAGACAGACAATTTTTTTTAAAATCGCGTTTAAGCTATAGGTGTCGTATGTAATTTCATATGCACTTAGTGAAAAGGTGTTATTTTGATATTACAAACAGACACTCCAATTTTATTTATTTGTATAGATCATTGTCGGTGTCCATTCTGGCTGATTTACTGACATACCACCCCCCTCTCACAGAAAATCAGCGTTAAGGCTAAAGCGCCCATCTAGCCCGCGAAATTCATTTTTTTGTGTTTTTCTAGATTTTTTTTTTCATCTGACAATAATAAAAGGCACATTTTGTAATTCGCGACAAAGACCGTGCGCAGTGCATTTATTAATATATCCAACTTACTCTCAAACATTTAAAGACAGGACAAAGACTCTCGACAGGTCGAGAGTGAACAGGTCCTTCTAGGCAAGTATGCACCAACGTAGACCACATCGTCACTTACCATCAGGTGAGATTGTGGTCAAATACTTGCCTATATCGAAAAAATAAAAATAAAAAATAAAGCTATCCAGATAATCTGGCAATTTTTGTATATTTAGTGATTAACTAGTATCATATCCACCGTGATAATATTTAGAGTAAAATAAATGTATTAATAAACGCACCGCATACTGTGTTTGTCGCAAATCACAAAATGTTGTCTTAAATGTATTCAGATTTTGGATGAACTATAAAAATACTCGAAAATTTTGAATTTCGCGGGCTAGACAGGCGCCTTCACCTTAACGTACCTAGCTATTATAGGTGCATTTTGTACGAGTGAGAAAGCCGGACCCCAATCCTCCCTTCCACTCCCTCTAACCTGGTCGGCCACGTGTGAACAATGCCATCGGTATTACAAGCGTCTATTGGCTATGGTAACAGCTTAACATCGTGCGGGTGGTACGCTTGTTCCGACTTTGATCTATTCAAATAAATAAAACTGGAGTGTCTGTTTGTAATGTCAAAATAACACCTTTTCACGAAATGCATATGAAAGTACAAACGACACCTATAGCAAAAACGCGATTTAAAATTTGTTTGTTTGTTCCGGGTAATCTCCGAAACGGCTGGACCGGTTTTGACGGGACTTCCACTGGCAAATAGCTGATGCTTTAAGGAGTAACTTGGCTACTTTAATGTAAGGAAAAAAATGGGTCCTGTCGCGTGGGCTCAGAACGCGGGAGCGGGCTTTTTTGTTAAGTTAAATTCCACGCGGACGAAGTCGCGGGCTCAGCTAGTAGGTATAATAAAAAGACTAATTAGCCTCATTGTGGTCGACTGACCGTCGACCCTCCGACCCTTCCTAAGCCCTCATATCATTCTCGCTATCGCGAATTATTTTAGGATTTCACGCGGGTCATACGATAATAAGCCCTACCGAATTTGTAATATGTGCGCTAATTGAGTGTACAATTTGTTTAGGAATAGTGATATAATTTTGTGTCCGCGCACTCCGAACATATTCAAAGCAATCAAGCGTCATTGCAATAACGTGGAGTGCAACTGAAAAGGAAATATTAACAAAAGAAACATAAGAAGCCACACCGTAGTCGTCACTTGCCCTACTCTATTGGTGAACTAAACTTAAGTAAATTGAAATTTACAGCGACTTAATTAATGTAAACCTGCCTTAATGGTGATGATGACTAAGATTGAATTTAGTTTATTTTTCCATTATCTAATAAATCATAATAAATAAATATCGCCAGACGAACCAACTGAATGGTCCCAAACTAAGCAACGGTTTTACTATGGGTACCGTACAATGGACTGGGGGCGATCCCGGTGACACACAGACCTGGTTAAATTACGAAAAGGGCATTTCCGAAATTTGCCCCAGTGGGAATCGAACCCGCAACCACCATGTGCAGTGAGCCGAGCAGCCTACGCTCAAACCACTGCACCAAGCGGTCGTCAAATACATAAATACTAATTGTTTTTCAAAAATCATCACTCATATTGTGAATGCGAAACTAACTCTGTTTGTAACGTTTTCACGCCTAAACCGCTGAACCAATTTCAGTGAATTTTTGTATTGAGATATATTTAACTTTGGAGAAGGATATAGGCTACTTATTGTAGCAAAAATAAAACTTGAAGGGGTGAAATAGGGGATGGAAGTTTGTACGGGTTTAGTTTGTTCTGGTCCATTCAAAGTCATGCCTTGAACGGACCAATCATAATTCGCCGTCAATCCCAATACCCAATAGTGGTGTCTTATCTTATTAGTGAGTGCCAACACATTTTGTCTAACCATCATACTTAAAAAAAAATATAGGTTCTCTATTTATTCAACTTTTCGAAACCCTTATATAAGGTTCGTCTCATCGTTCGTCTCTTTGGTGGTTACCTGTGAGGTCTTTCACGAATACCCCTATGTCGGGCCGCTCCTTCACCTCCAAGCTCTGGTGGGGGTTGTTCCCCAGCAGGTCGCGGACCTCTTCGTTGTAAATCTCCAGGTATGTCACGCATACGAGAAACCTGTGGACAGATGCGTCGACAAGTTGGCTGATTAGTTGGACAATTTGTATGGTAGGTAAACAGTGTGATGATTGAGATATAAGAAAAATACGTACAAATGACAATTGCCTAGGCTATTGCAAAGCCTAAACAAAATCAAAGCTTTGACTTTGACTATGGTGTCAACATTTTTAATTTTTATATCTGTCTCCCCACGATTTATAGACACCCGGGATATGGGGTAACTTAAATCAATGCATTGGGTAACTTTGTTCAAAATATGGGGTAATTTAATTCAACGCATGGGCACAGTTAGTTTAACATTGGTACCATGTTGTTACTCACTTGTCATTGGTACCATGTTGTTACTCACTTCTCATCGTCCTTCGCCATGGCGATGTGGCTAAATATATGCGCGAAGGAATTGGGAATGATGCCCCGAAGCTCTGGCGCCGTGTTACCGCCCGCCATCGTGAAGGTCTTGCCGGTGCCGGTCTGTCCGTACGCGAATATTGTACCGTTGTACCCTTTGAGGACCTCTTCCACGATTGGGCTCGCCGTTTGCACGTAGATATCCATCTGTTTGAAGGGTTTTTGAGTGACTTGAGAATATCAATCTTGAAAATTTCATTCCAACGTCTTATTATATGAAATGGCATGTGAAAAGAGTACCTACTCAAGATCGCTCACAGACTAGAGATAGATTTGTTAATACGGGACTTAGTGAGATTGTACACTAGGTGAAACAGAAAGGGTATACTATTTCCTTTGCAACTTTACTTTGTAAATCTAAAAATATCGGCTTGTGGGACAGTTAGTACTTCTACTAAAGGTTTTGTAGAGCTATGAAATCTGTCAACGCCTATATCCCTGTATCACCTTTTGTTTTTCTAGTTACCTCCAAAGCTGATAGTTTTAGAATTACAATGTTAAGTTTAAAAAAAAAAGTATACCCTTTCTGTTTCAACCTGTATATTGAGATGTGGTAAGGTGAGCTCGTATTTAGCAGTGGGACACTACTCTAATTTGGCTGACCCATTATCGCAGTGAATGACATCTGTCCTCCGAAATTCTAGCGGGTCTAGGTAATGAACCGGTTAGACCAGTCAGATTTTTAAAGGCCAGTGTATAGGCAAGATAAACAGATATATATTTTGTTCATTACAGATACATCATATCATACATACATTACTGTTTTTAAGCATTTAAACATGGCTATACGGCATGTATAAGTAATTTCACGTGTCTAACAATGAAAAGCATTTTCAACCATCTCCGGGACTGAATTAAAGAGCTTTTGTGAATAATTGTATCCATTCTTTCCTCTTGTATCAATTTACGAAATTATCTACGGAAAATTCCAACTGTAGGGGTCCAGAATCATGAGTTGAATCCATGGTATCAGTTTTCGTTACGACGCGCGACGCCCCTTAGTTGTATGTGTACGAGTTTATTCAGTCTCACTCTAGTCACTAGCTACAATAGTGCCTTAGCCTTGTGTGTGCATTATTACAGAAATTCCTATTCACAAGGCTAATTCTGTTAACAGAATCTAAGTATTTTCAACGGAGTACCAATTTTCATCTTAATAAGTTGTAGACCAGTTTAGGTAGGTAGGAACAGCGCGGTTCAATAATAATCGCATAGTTTTTTAGCATTATAAAAAAAAATATATAGTCTGTGATCATTAACAGAACGGCGACAAAATAAAGTGGCTATGTCCTTGACGCATAGTAACAGTTAGCTGACGAAATATCGACAATAACGCGACGTTGCCGCTCCTCTACACGAACGCGAGCAAGATCGCACGGCGCGGCAACGCCGCGTAATCGTACCATTACAAATTTTCCTATAATTTTTCAAAGTGGATAGATTATTTTTGGCGAAACGGCAGCTGCTGCTGTCTCACATTGTTATAACTTATAGTGACTGTAATGTCGAGTTAGACATTGCATGTTTATGTGAGTACAAACAGTGCGAAACAAACGTTTTAACGGTTTTTATTTTAGACTAGGTAGATAGGTACGCGAGTAAAACTAAGTAGAGTTTTCCATTATTCTTAATCAATCTTGTCTTCCTTATGTAGAAATAGGTGCCAGCGTCTGCCTATTTCGCTTGCGTAACTCGATGCATGCCTTCCATGCGCTGTGCGACTGCATTTCAATTTGTTTAATTAGTAACCTTGAAAAAATGCGAATTCCTGAAATAATTGACATAATACACATGGGTAATCGTAAAGTAGACAATTTTGTGGCTAAATGAGGCTATAAGTACCTAGCTATCTAGTGCCTAGCAGTGGGAAATTCGATGGGCCGGTTAAAATAAATGAAAATCACAAATATATTTACACTATTTAGCATTGTCTAAGGCTAAAATTCCCCTCGCCTTGATGGTCTGCGCGGAGCAGTGGGACGTGAAAAAGGGATAAATAAAACTCAAATAAATTATTGGTCAAATCTATATAAACAGAGATGTCGAAAATTGCAAAATTTCTGGTTACGTAAAACTGGCGTAAAGAGATCCTTTGTGGTAAAAGTTAAGATGGATCGAGGAAGACCACAAGATTTCAATGCAGTTCTTTTTTTCGATAATTGTTATCAGTGAGATGTTCCAGTTAGATAATTTGAACGGAAATTCTCTGCAGTTTCGAAGATTCTCCTATAAGATGCTTATTGAGGTATAACAGAAGGTTTAGCCAGAGACAGAAAATGTCAAGACTCGTCTTAAATATTCTCAACAGTGATTACAAAGGCAATTCAATCAAAATAACTAGGTACATAATATCGTCCGAGTAAGCAATAACGGCCGGCGAACACTCAAATGCGCAGTGTCATAGAATTAGGTCGCACAGTCGCATATTAAATGACTGACACGACCATGTCGCATTGCGTCCACACGCTACATCCTTTTAGTTAGACTGAGAATTTAACACAAAGAACCTAGTTTGGCGCTTTGTTTTCGCAAACATCACTAGATCCATTGTTGTATGTTACACACACACATTATTAAAATATTTGAATATCCCTTCTTCAACAATATAAATCAATGTAGCCATATTAAAGTATCTGATATAGTTGAAGAGAAGAGATGAGAGAGATTGAACCTTCAACCGTTTGAGTAAACAAGACTTGGGCAAATGAACAATGAGGCAAACGTAGTGTAGCCCTGTGGTGCGGATTGACGATCTGAGGGAATCTAACAAAACATAATGAAGCTGAAGACCGAAGTCAGGGTTAGGTCCACACCCAGCAGTGGATATAAGGCTAATCATAGAAAATGGCTTATAGTTAGTAAGTTATCTCAATCCATGGTTAAAATTCCGAAAATCAAATAAATTGCCTTGACAAAATGGAATGCTGCTCAGTAGCTCTTAGCTTCATGGAAAAATAACGAGTCCCTTCGCGACCAAACAACCTTCAAGCAACTGCATAGAGTAGGTACTCAAGATTATCATTGTCTAAGCGTCGTCCATAGGTGTGGCAAGGGCGTGCGCCCGAACTAGGCCAGTGGGGCGGGGCCGCGCGACCTGGATGCGCGATGCACGGTATCGATCCGACGATGCACGCCCGACGCCGCGGCTGGTACCATCTTCACAAAGGCACGATGGGTAGATTATATTATTTATACATTCCTACTCTGTATTGACTAAAACTCGTTGCGAGTTTGCAATTCAGCTTTTCAGATGTGCAGAGGGTCCGCGTCGACTTGGTTGAATACCACTGCTGGGTATGGAGTAGCAGTGACGGTAGTCAAACTCATAATTGTTTTTAATCATGTAAGCCAACAAAGCATTTATGAATAGTCAGAATCTACCACTGTTTCGGAATGCTGCTTCCAATGAGAAGAACCAGCAATAAACTCCATGGTTACTCTTTTCAATGAATAAAAGATGGTGTACATTCTCAGGAACAGCAACAGAATGTGAGCACGAGCACCATTGTCACCAAATAAGTAAATCGTAATCAAATCTCACTCAGATTAAGGTATTTAAATTAGAAAGCTAGTTTAGTGAGGTGGGACAAATCCCAAAAGTAAAGTATGAAACTATTACTGGGGCTCTTCCTGCTAAACAGTAGTTGTTTTTCTCGCTTCAACATATAATTTCAGCTTACGTTTTTGTAATACAAACGCACAAAGAGAAGTACTTGCTACGACTAGCCTTGGCTCGGATTCTACAACACAAAAGGGAACAACTGGTGTCTAGTAGCTTTACAAGAAAGAAACAATAAAGTTGTTACTTAGGGTAAGACGTGAATCGTGACCCCTTTACCCGAACAAAAGGAATAATTCTGAATAGAGGCAAACGATCCGAGGGGTAACTACGTCTACATACTTGAAATGTTTAATTATGTAATACAGCAGAGAAAATTTACTGATGATTTTGGACGTGCGTGCATTTACATGTCCAACGCTAGATGCAATTTGTCGTATTGGACGTATCTTCCCCTTTTGACGCATTTACCCCAAACATACATCAATGAAAACCAATGTAATAGCGCTTGTTCCACGGTCATACAATGTACTAGAAACTATCCGAATTGTTTGGGAATTAATGAGAGTATTCTAGTATAAAACTAGAGGATCTTAACTAGCTTCAGAATTACAAGAAACCATGTTTTCCGTTTATTATCAGCAGCTTAAATACAGGGTGTAAGGGGGACATCGTACCGAAAACTGATACCATAGATTTAACTCATGATTCTCAAACTTGACCTCCCAAAGTTGGAATTGAGCGTCGATATTTTCACTGCACTCATTGCATTGTAAATTAAAACTAAATACGCTCGAGCATGCATTGAGTTTTAATTTGCATTGCAATCTGTCTAAAATAGTCATTATTGATTTATTGATGTAGAATCACGTTCAGAAAGATTTGTATAATGATTTCATACTAAAATGATGCAAATTCCAGAATCATGAGTTGAATACATGGTATCAGTTTTCGTTACGATGCCCTTACACCCTATATAGATTGTGTGGTGATGAAGAGCTGTATAATATCGATATTATCATCCCAGACGGCTGCAAACTGCGTCACGGTATAAAGAGTTGGTGAATCATCAGTGTCTAAATCAGGTTGAGTTAATATTAATAGACTGTTGCCATATTTACCCGATCTTGACACTTTCATGAAAGTATAATTCGTTAGCCCATTCATTGTTTATTCATGAACCGCGGATGTTTGTGCGAATACAATGCCAGTAGGTACAAATTTACTTCGTTATAATCTAGGTCGGTAATAAATAAGACTTATTGAATAAGGTGAATCCGTTTCTGTGGATTTAGGAATCAATTCAGGCGTTGTTGTGTAAGGTTTTGTCAAACTAACAAACAAGGGGGTTTGTGGACGGCTTACTACTTACAAATTGCGTATTGTTGGCATCCATACCATTTAATTTAATTTGTGGGAGGATCACAATACTTATGATTGACAAATGACGTCACACATAGGTGTCACTGCAAACTGGTGACTAAGATTTTTTTTTTCCTAATCTATATGTGGATGTGAAGTCATTGGAAGAGGCCTATGTCCAGCAGTGGACTGCTTCCGGCTAATGGATACATGACAAATATAATACTAGACATTAATTCAACTTACATAAATTATTACTAGCCCGTTTACAAACACATAATGGTGGCGACAGACTTGAGCCGCATGGGGAAAATTCGTCACAGAAAATTATCTGGAAATCAAGAAAAACGTTCGAATATTCATTGTTCTGTTCCGTGGGTCGGCTCATCTGTCACGGCCACAATATTAAGCAGGATCTTCTCGGTTCAGCTTGATGCGGTACAATATACTTCTTATCGTCTTATGGCACAGTGTGCGCGGTACTGGGCCTGCGGCCACGCGCCACGCACCACAAGAGGCGTTAAGAATCTTACGTCATATAAACAACGTCAGGGCATGATGGGCTCCAGCCGGCGCCGCCGTTACGACAGCGCTTGGGCAATACGCTGCAATATTTTTGGTGTACCCGTAACCATTTCGCAATTGTGTTAGGTTCTCTAAACAATATAATATTTCTCAATCTCAATCGTCTGCTTGAATTGGCAAAATAGTATGGAATTTACATCAAATTCTGAGCTGTTGTTAAATTAACATAGTCTTCACAAAAAAAAAGTTAAAGGAGTGCCCATAATTACTGTCGCTTGAATAATAATGGCAGCGCCAGAATTGACACGGATCACGAGAAGAGCTACTAATGTTGACTGAAAACATCAGAACACCTGGATTTTTGATTCGTTCTGTTTTCATAATTCATCGTCATACCTGTCACCGCCATTATGTATGTTTAACGAAGGTAATTTAGGACTCTTTTGGAGCAAAATTATACAGCTAAGTAACAGGCAAGTAGACATTCAACAGATCCATGTTATTTTTATTATATACAGAGGGGTGTAAGGACCATCGTAACTAACACTGATACCATGGATTTTGGACCCACCTGAGTTGGAATTTTCCGTCGATATTTTCATGAATTATACTCAAATTTATAGCATGAAACATTATCCGCGCTCGAGATACAAAAATGTATTTAAAAAGGCTGAAGCTCAAATCTTGAGTTGAATCCATGGCATCAGTTTTCATTACAATGCCCCTTACACCCTATACATTTGACATTTTGATTACAAAAAGATTCAGATTAGAAGCGTCTTTATTTAGACGCTGTTAGATACACGAGGTTTGCGCGATATAGTTTACAGTAAGTTGGTTGCAGATAACGCTTCTATATAAACGCTTCATTGTAATCATTTACCAGTTAAAAAGAGGCCGTAAGCGATCACATAAAATAAATTCTGAAAAATAACGGCTCCTTATCTAAGAAAAACTTCAAGAATAGCCATCCAGCTGCACCTTACTCTGATCAGCATTCGCTTCATCAAAATAAGGCACGTAGCTACAATTTTATCTGTTCTGTCGGTCAAAATTAGAACTATATTCGTCATTATGAAAATGCTATTTATTTTAGTCAGTTTTGCAAAGACACTAGCGACACCATCACGTGAATTAAACAGATAAGTTTCTGGCTTTGCACAATGTTTCAAGTGATAAAAATTTGAACTAAAATTTATTATTATTATATGTTTTGTGACAACATTATAAAAACATACAACATAACACATCTTCGATAAATAGCTGGCATCTTCTGTATGTTGGTAGCACACGAGACTCACCCACCATTCGACAAGACTGAAGCGATAACCAGCGCCAGTCGAGACGAATGGCGGACGAAGCAAGCGGTCGTGTTCATGTCTTCTTTATTCTGCTCGCTCGCCGTTATTGAAGCTAGAAAGAGATGTACTAGACACGGAGCGATCGCGACGCCGCGCGCCGCAGTGCGCAGCGGTGTGCGTCACGCCAAGCACAGCGGCGGTTTAATACCGGCGTGACCTAATTCCGTCCGGGACGAGCGGCGGGCACGTTCGTCCGACCCCAATATCGGCGCGCTACAGCCCGGCCCGGCCCCGCCATCTTTCAGCATTTATTTACACAGAGACAGCATACATTATGTTGGAAATCGTATCTATATGCAGGTAATGTCCTTTGTAGAGTACAAACAGTTCACCGATTTCCATAAACCAGCCTATCCATTTAGGAGCATAATTTTTTAGAAGCACTTTTATACTGTTTGAGTATATAAATCTTAACGCAAGTAGGTACAGTAATAATGACAAAACAATTAAGAAATAATAGATTTAGTATGACCTTATCAGGACACAGTTGGTAAATTAGATTTTTTAAATCTTTGCGTGGTCTTCGTCACAAACTTACTGTTAGCCGAATACAAAAAAACTCAAATTTGAGAACTCTACACACAAAAAAATCTATAAATACGATTCCAAACATTATTGAGCAGCGTTTCAGTGTGCAGCCGTATTTGTACATAATAATTTTCATTTATTATTCGCGATTAATACGATGTCACACGTTAATTCCTTTGATCGCCTTTAAAGAACACTGAGCGCTACTCTAGCCTGGCCACACGTGTTAGTAATAATACGAACCAGTTGGCAATATTTAAAATAAGTTACAATAGGTACATCCATTCTTCATTGTTAGTAGGTACTCACACACGCGGTGTTCACGGTGGTACCGTCAATCGTATCAATTAGCCTTGAGTACTATAACATTGAATGAATAATTTATTCATCAATATGTAAACAATTGTATGGAAAACCTACATAGGTACTTCTTGCTGATGTGTGACACACGAGCTAAAAGGCAACCACTTTTACTCTTCTGTTATAAAGATCCTGCATTTAATTTTCGCAATATATTTTAAAACTTCGTGATCCACTTTTAAACTGCTATACGTATTTTTAATCATTTTTGAATGATGCTTTTCTTTACAAAGACATGGAAAGATTGTTCACTAAATAGGTACGAGAAGTAAGGAAAAATATGGTGAATGTTTGTAAGAGACAATCTCTGAAACTACTGATCAGACTTTGAACAATTTTTCATTGAAAGAAAGCTACAATATAACTGAGTGACATAATGCTATTTTATATAAACCTACACTTGTATTTACTTTTTGACCAAAGGGCCTCATACCTAGGACAAGATTTACCTAACAAGCGCTTATAAGTAGACACAATAAACAACTGTAAGGTACGCAATACACACGGGTGTATGTATAGATAGAGACCTTTGTCCCATTCTGAGTATAATGAGGTAAGAGGTTGCTTCATAAAGACTGATTTGTTGAGTGATTCGAATTCGTATAGTAATACAAAACATTATCCTAATACAGTTCATTCATTTCGCGAAAACGCGTGCTCTGACTCTTATGACACTGGCATATGGGTCAATTTGCAATTATACACGCGTCTTCGAGAATAGAACTGACTATACATTTGCATGGACATCCTTTGTGCTATACAATTTCGCCCAACTGCAGTTTCAATGTAATACAAACTATTCGTTACCGACTAAGTCAGCACTCTTATGAAGTACCTAACACATAATGATGCTATGCGATTTTAGGAATTTTCAAGATTTTAATAATATAACTATTATCTATTGTGACTGTTTAGCACTGCTTTTAATGTTAAATATCCTAATGTAAAGATAAGCATTTCCGAACTTTTTTATGAGACAATGCAAAAACGAAAAAAAACACCATTAAATCTATCCAGAACAATTCATCCTTTCTCATCCACACCTCTTTCTGTGTTTTAAATTGTGTTCAGCATTCATACTAACCTGATTTAGGTCATTACCATTAGGTATTTATTAAGAATTATTGGCCTCTGTGCTCGCAAGATCCAACTGGTGATACTATCAAAATGGGTACATAAACTTGGAAAATTACCTGGCTAGTGTCGCTATCGAAGACGGAATCGTACGCGTACACCCTCGGCGGCTCGGGCGGGCTCACGTTGCTCCTGGCGACCGCCACGGTGTGGTTCACGGGGTCCACGGACACGCAGCTGTACGAGCCGTCTAGCTGCTCGCGCTGGTCCATCGGCCGGACTCGGACCACCACGCGGACATTCTCCACGGTGGGAGCCGCCAGCTCCGCGTCCTGGCATGGTCACATTTTGGCATTTCAACTTTTTTTTTTTATATATATTAATGGCCTCTTACAATTGGGTCAAGCCCAATATGATTCTGCCAATGTTCAGTAACGAATGGAAATAACAAACACAATTAATAACAATACAATACAAAAATGTGCCCATCCATTTTGGAACATTAGACCACCAATGGAGGCCGCATTTTACCTTGTTTACTAGGCCTCAATTTTGGTGGTCTATGTTCCAAAGTGTATGGTCACCTTTTTGTATTGTATTGTTATTCATTGTGTGATATGAACGAGGTTGGAGTGGATGTGAGTATGACAGGAAAGTGCGATGAATTGAAGGAAAAGAGATACAGCGATGATGTTTCTTATTCATTGTGTTTGTTATTGCTATTTGTTACTTGACACTGGCGAAATACCTACTATCCTGGGAGGGCCTTATTTTTAAAGAAAGAAGAAGATGACCTGTTCACTTTCCTGCTGTGGTCTATGATTATGACAGATGTCATGTGTAAGTGACTTGAGTGCATACGGAATGGCATTTCCATAAATACCTCCTTCTCCAGATTTATTATTGTTAATTGATCAATTTATTATGTCTGGATCATTGTTCGGAGTATTATCAGTTTTTGATCACAATCCCAGACTTGGGAGACGTACAAAGGTCGGATTTCGTAGTGGTATATAGCCAATGGCATTGATGTATTTATTACAAATTAACTATTATTTTTTTGGGCTGGAAGGGTTGTTGAATGGCGACCATATGGGTAGGCCCCCCATAAGGTGGACTGACGACCTAGTGACATGTGATACTGCTGGATGCGAGAAACACAGGACCGGTTGGTATAGCAAACTTTGGAGAGGCCTATATCCAGCAATGGACGGCTTTGGGCTGAAATGATGATTATATTTTTTACAGACTTAAAAAGAGGAGTGGGTTCTGTGTTTGTCTGCATTTTATTTTTATGTATGTTCACTGACTTTCAATCAATAGCTGGCGGATATTGAACAACTCAGTTATCAACTTCAAATGAAAGAAATCATAAGGTCCCTCCCTAGTTATATTTAGCTTTTTAGTGCAACCAGATTTTATTTTTCAATTTAGTTTTTCACCCTCCCATTGTTGTAGAGGGGTAATGTGCCTTATATTATTGCAATAGGCTCACCTCCCAATACATTGGTACTATCATTGAAACATGGGCACACTGCAGGGTAGCTCTGCCCACCCCTTCCAAGAATACAGGCATGATTATTATTTTAATATAAGGTAAGGAGCGCATGATGATGATGATGATGATGAAGGAGCGTATCACATTATTAACAGTTTCTTTAGTCCCTCCAGCTAAGCTTATGTTTGTTAGGAGTGGGCTAACATCAATAGTTTAATGGCTAGGATGGGGATCGAACTTGGAACTACTCAATTAAGAGTGGCCCCTCTAGCTTAAGGCTTAATTGTGATGGTGGTGCATTTGGTTTTGTATTTATATGTCTTCTTGTTCTTGTAAATCTCAGTAACATTCCTATTATTAGGAATTATTATTCATAATTCTAGTAAGAGCAAAGTTTTTTGTTTCAGACTGCCCATGATACCTATATCCTTGCACCATTTTTCAAATTAATTCACATTGTGATAGAATTGCCACAAATCTTTTTCTTAAAACCTTTGTTTGGCAGGTACCACTTCCTTTGTCTATGTCATATTGATTTTTAAATTCCTAACCCTAAATACTAACTTACCTAGATACTTTATCATTGTCCCGAAATGCGCTTTCCTAGGTAGGTAGGTACATAGGTACATATTCTAACTATATATATCTACATGATGATACTTTAATCTTGAGCAAAAAAAACTAGCTTCAATTGCAAATTCAGTGTGCAGCGATTTAAAACCGCTAATTATACCAGATGCTACGTCAATACCAGATAAATACGTAATTTTGTTACCTACCTACTACGTAAGCAGATAGGTAGGCGTTGAGACGGCCCTGACATGCTGGCCGATGACTCACTACCACATAGATAGATATAATTCAATTATAAAACCACAATTGTCGAACAACTAATTGCGAAAACGTTTTAGTCATAAAGGATAATAAATAATAATTATCTAATAAGAATCAGCTAAGTCTTCCCGGAAATCACATGGCTAGGTAAAACTTACAGGCATTTTTCTCGAGCGCAGCCGTCGATATCACAGCAACATCTATTTTATAACGTTACACAAAGCCAAGTTACGTCTTTTGTTTGTCGAATATTGTAAAAATCAATACTGACGACCTACTTTTCCGTTTCAATTTCTTTTGCGAACGAAATAGAAATGACGTGACGTTTTCTCCTAATGTTGCCACATGTTCAGAAGAAAATCTACCAATTAGTCGTTTTCTTCCCGTTATATTTAGGTTCACTTCCGGGTTTATAAGGTTAGCTACCTGCCCGTTTACTGAAGAATAAATAAATTATTCGTCCTCTAACTGGATTATCATAGTTCGATCAACTGACATGCTGTTTTTTCCAGCACAATGCACTAATGGGTACTGAGTTGAATTCTGGGTATAAGTTGTATTTTAATATTTTAAATTTATTATTCACATTTATATAAAAAGATAAATGTTTGTAGTAGGGTACACAATTAATTTTGATATTAATATATTTAGTATTTCAATTAAATCAGACACCCTGGTATATTAAAAAAAGTAGAAAATAATCATCAAATCATAAGTGGAAATAGAAAAAGAATAGAACTAGAAATAAATAATCATCATCTAAAAATCTCCCAAAGGTTCAGAGTTCCCACTGCTTTAGAGTAATTTCTACTATATTTTTCCGTTGGTAGACATAGACAAACAAATTCAGTTTTGGCGGTTTTGTCTATTATCTTCCGTAAGTATTTCAGCGTGATTCAAACCTCCTATTTGAGATGATAAAGTCAGGAACTATTTTAAGATTTTCTATGTATGATTTGGAAAATAAACGAAGAAATCAATGATAAGTTTTTACTATTTATCGTATTTGGTAAACCCATAGAGGTATAGGGTAAACCTTCCAGTTAAGGTATACAATTTCCAGACGACTCTTTTGAAGATAAAAAAAAATATAATGTCAGCTGTCAATCAATTATGGTCAAAATTCGTCTTCAGGAGCGTCAAACACTGCTAATGTTTATTTTTATTAAAATAGCAACAATTTAGTTTCTTAATGGCTTATTCGTTCAATATTATAAAATCAAACATATTAGAATTGAATTAACAAGTGTAATAAATAAAGATGTCGTCGTTATCTGATGAAACTGCTGCCCATATTGAAGGTGTCGACGTCAATGAAATAATTAAAGAAAATGGATCAATCAGTGAAACTAATTGTGATTCTGGGCTCGATACCCTCGAGTCGTGCTCCAGTGCTTTCCCGACGTCCTCCGATTCCGAGGTATCGCCCATTAAAAACATAATAATTGATAATTTCGTGGACTCCGCGCGTAGCGATGTTATGGATAATGAAAGTAGTTTAAGTCCGGTTTTTAATGAGAATGGTGCTGCTGAAA
This sequence comes from Notodonta ziczac, assembly GCA_918843915.1. Classification (NCBI taxonomy): domain Eukaryota; kingdom Metazoa; phylum Arthropoda; class Insecta; order Lepidoptera; family Notodontidae; genus Notodonta; species Notodonta ziczac. The sequence goes on along the minus strand of OU974066.1, from coordinate 6,046,347 downwards.
ACACGAGTATTGAATCCACAAAAATTGAAAATACTTTACCCAAAGATATGGAAGATATACAAAAAGATGGCATTACAAATCATACAAATTCGGAAGAAAATATCAATCTTAGTAAAAATGTTGAAAATTATACCTCAACGGACATCAACATTATCAGTAAAAACCTAACGACATCAACTGTGAGCCTTACGGAACAGAATTCCATTGAACATAACGAAATGAACATGTCTGCGTTGAGCAAAAGTGCTGAGAACATATCATATAATGATAATAATGGAAATGCAAACTTAAATGCCACACATTATACAAACGATAATGAACTGAACGCTGACAAGATTCTGTCAGAGTTTACAAGTCAAAAGACCAAAGTGAGTGCCACTCAAAAAATCCCAGAGACAACAACCAACTTAGATATTACATACTCAAGAATACCAAAAGAGATCTTATCTCAAGACATTGGTAGCATCGTTAAAAATGTCCACGGTATATTCTCATCCGTTAGTGGTAGCCTCAAAAACGCATACACCCAACGTACGGTCCAGAAACCTGTTAAACTCACAAAAGCCCTTCCTAACAGTAAACTAATGAATGATATCTTTGAGGATGAAAGCAACGATTCCAAACTCGAACTGACTATTGCAAAAACAATTGACAAACAAGAGAATGGTTTGAATTCAAATTTGAATTCGGAATACACAGCGATAAAGGCAACGGAATCAGACACCTCTAGTTTGGAGTCTGGGGACACAAAAACAGATGTTCTCAAGTTACAAATAGAGTCACTAGAGAGGATGTTGGCGGAGCAGAGACTGGAGAATACCTCCTTAAGAGAAAGAGTGAAGCAGCAGTGTGATGAGTTGCAGCAGAAAGATCAGACATTCAGAGATCTGGAGAGCAAACTGGACTCAGTAAGTTATAACACAGGTTACACACTGCAGATATTTATTTATTATTCAAGTTATAGTCTGCTATTATTCAAGGTATTGTTGTATTCATGTATTATTGTATTAGTCACAGAACTTCTCTATGTGAAATGAACAAATTTATATTTGACAATTATTTTGTATACATACATGAAGATACAATAGCTCTTTCAATGGGATCTTAGGATGACATTTCATTTAGGCTATGTATGTTTCTGTTTTAAATTTCCCTATTGGGTGGAATTAAATTGCATGTTGCCATTATTGGAATGTAAGTAGATATCTGCATCAGTTTGTACATCATAAATTGATTGATAAGAAAGATAATACTAGAGGATAATATTAACGAAATCAAAGAATATCTGATAATGGTGGAAATTCAAAATGAAAGCAAATTGGTTGTTATCTTCATAGATAAATTGCAAATAATTTACAATATATTATGAGCTGTGTATCAAAATAATGCAGAAATATGGAATCAGAAAATTATTAAATAAAAATATAGGCAAGGAACTTTTTTATTCCATCCTTATACAAAATTATTTAAAAATAATCGAAAATTGTCATATCATAGTATTTTATTCTTTTTTTTATTAATGTACCCAGATGTGTAAGCGCGTGGAGCAGGCGGAGCGCGAGAAGGACTCGGCGGTGATGCGGTACGCGGGCGCGGAGTGTGCCGCTATAGAGGGGCGCCGCGCGGCCGCCGCCGCCGCCGACGCGCAGCGCCGCGCCGCCGCCGACGCCGAGCTGCTCCACAACAAGCTGCGCGGCGCGCACGCCGAGAAGCAGAGGATATGCCAGCTGTACGACGACAAGGTGAGCCGAGGGGTTAGTCAGATCTAGATAGCAAACGGTAGCGAATGCTAGCATCATTATATCCGGTGTGTCGCAGTGCCACGAGCTGCTGGGCAGCGAGCGCGAGCTGGGCAAGGCGCGCGAGGAGCTGCGCGAGCTGGAGGGGCGGCTCAAGTGGACGCAGAGCAAGCTGCGCGTCGAGATGGACGCCTACAAGGTACAACAATACTTATCCACTTATAATGCATTGAGCGTGGGTGTTGGCGTTTATATTTTTTATAGTGGCATCGCGACGCTACCACATTTTTTATAGTGGCCACGCGACGCTCTTATAATTTTATAGGGGCGACGCGACGCTTCAATTATTTTTAAAAAGATATCGCGATGTATCTATATTTTTTATAGAGTCCTCGCGTCGTCGAGACGCTTCCGTAGTATTTATAGTATGGCGTCGCGACGCATCGATTATCTAATAGCGGTGTGGCACGGCTTTTGTATATTTTATAGTGGCGTCGCGTCGCTCTTAAAGCAGTATTCAGAACCGGTGGTAGATGCTGACTATTCATAAATGCTTTGTTGGCTTACATGAATAAAAACGATTTTGAGATAGTTTGAGTTTGTAAGTTAATGAACGGTTCGTCGGCGGTGCAGGAGAGCTCGGAGCGCGCGGAGAAGCTGTCGCAGCAGGTGGCGGAGCTGGAGGCGGGCCGGGGCGCCGCCGCCGCCGCCGCCGGCGCCAGCGACGCCGCCAGGCACAAGCAACTCGGTCAGACATCGCCATTGCTCACTCATATTCCATTAATAGACTGGTGTGCTCCTCTTAGCAACGATAATCGATATATCGTGACATTCCTATTGTCGAATCCTACTCTAAATTCCATCTTTGTTTGATTTCTTATATTTACGCGAATACTACACACTGAAATGTCTGGAACATAAAAAGTAAAAATAAACGCGATATAATCCGTAAAAATAGTTTTATTTCAATTCCATCTTTGTGTTGTCGTAGATCGTCAAAAATATGGAATTTGGAGTAGGATTCGACAATACGAATGTCGCGATATATCGATTATCGCTGCTAAGATAAGCACCCCTGAATAGTATGTAGTAATATTGTGAAAGATATTTTTTATTAGCCTATGGGGCTTTCGCACTCCCTAAATGACCGTTATCCCGTACGGTGTGCTACCGGTGTGCTAGTATTATATGATGTGCTTGCGTGTGTAGAGGCGGAGGCGAAGGAGTGCCGCGCGGCGCTGATCCTGTGCCGGCACGAGCGCGACGAGCTGGAGCGGCGCCAGCTCGCCACCGCGCAGCGCCTGGACGCCGCCGCGCGCGACCGCGACACGCACGCCGCCGCGCTCGCCGCCGCCACCCAGCAGGTAGCACCCCCCGCACACGACCAGCTGAGCGGCGCCAGCTCGCCACCGCGCAGCGCCTGGACGCCGCCGCGCGCGACCGCGACACGCACGCCGCCGCGCTCGCCGCCGCCACCCAGCAGGTAGCACCCCCCGCACACGACCAGCTGAGCGGCGCCAGCTCGCCACCGCGCAGCGCCTGGACGCCGCCGCGCGCGACCGCGACACGCACGCCGCCGCGCTCGCCGCCGCCACCCAGCAGGTAGCACCCCCCGCACACGACCAGCTGAGCGGCGCCAGCTCGCCACCGCGCAGCGCCTGGACGCCGCCGCGCGCGACCGCGACACGCACGCCGCCGCGCTCGCCGCCGCCACCCAGCAGGTAGCACCCCCCGCACACGACCAGCTGAGCGGCGCCAGCTCGCCACCGCGCAGCGCCTGGACGCCGCCGCGCGCGACCGCGACACGCACGCCGCCGCGCTCGCCGCCGCCACCCAGCAGGTAGCACCCCCCGCACACGACCAGCTGAGCGGCGCCAGCTCGCCACCGCGCAGCGCCTGGACGCCGCCGCGCGCGACCGCGACACGCACGCCGCCGCGCTCGCCGCCGCCACCCAGCAGGTAGCACCCCCCGCACACGACCAGCTGAGCGGCGCCAGCTCGCCACCGCGCAGCGCCTGGACGCCGCCGCGCGCGACCGCGACACGCACGCCGCCGCGCTCGCCGCCGCCACCCAGCAGGTAGCACCCCCCGCACACGACCAGCTGAGCGGCGCCAGCTCGCCACCGCGCAGCGCCTGGACGCCGCCGCGCGCGACCGCGACACGCACGCCGCCGCGCTCGCCGCCGCCACCCAGCAGGTAGCACCCCCCGCACACGACCAGCTGAGCGGCGCCAGCTCGCCACCGCGCAGCGCCTGGACGCCGCCGCGCGCGACCGCGACACGCACGCCGCCGCGCTCGCCGCCGCCACCCAGCAGGTAGCACCCCCCGCACACGACCAGCTGAGCGGCGCCAGCTCGCCACCGCGCAGCGCCTGGACGCCGCCGCGCGCGACCGCGACACGCACGCCGCCGCGCTCGCCGCCGCCACCCAGCAGGTAGCACCCCCCGCACACGACCAGCTGAGCGGCGCCAGCTCGCCACCGCGCAGCGCCTGGACGCCGCCGCGCGCGACCGCGACACGCACGCCGCCGCGCTCGCCGCCGCCACCCAGCAGGTAGCACCCCCCGCACACGACCAGCTGAGCGGCGCCAGCTCGCCACCGCGCAGCGCCTGGACGCTAGCTCGTTTTATTAATTTTCAATTTATTACTTCGTTGTTTTTTCTGTGTCGAAATCTGTAAAAAATAAATGGAGGCTATAAACTGTTAAAAACAAGTAATTCAATGAAATAATGTGTTAATGATTGGGCGTGCTACAGCTAGTGATGTGCAGGTGGAGCAGCTGCGCGCGGCGGTGCTGCGGCTGGAGCAGGAGGCGGCCGAGCTGGCCGCGCTGCGGGCCAAGGCCGCGCTCGCCGACACGCTCAGCGCGCAGCTCGAGAGGTGACTTCACCGCTGATATTATACAACAAGTTGAACGGCATTGTTTTTGCAATACCAAATTAAAAGTCAAAACGTTTATTTTGTTTAGACACAAGCGTTTATATTGCCATTCGGTAGTAGGCCATTCTACGGTACCCGTAATGCGAGTTGTATTCGTGAATAAATATGATTGCAGAGAGACTGCGCGAGCGGCGCTAGCGGAGGAGGCGCTGAGCGCGGAGCGAGCGGCGGCGGAGACGTGCGGGCGGCGCGAGGCCGCCGCGCTCGAGCACGCCGCCGCGCTCACCGCCGCGCACGTCGCGCTGCAGGCCGCCGCCGCCAGGGCCGCCGCCGAGGTACGTAGCGGCGCTAGCGGAGGAGGCGCTGAGCGCGGAGCGAGCGGCGCTAGCGGAGGAGGCGCTGAGCGCGGAGCGAGCGGCGGCGGAGAAAAGCAAACGCTCGCGATTACGTTTCAAACGCTCCGCTTTTGACGTTTTGCCGACACGAGCTTCACGATTTCTACTGACATTGATATGGTAAGGTGTCAGCAAAACCGACGTAGATGCGCCGTATATCAAATCCTTATGTATACTAAATGAATACATTGACTAAAACGTGCAAATAGTCACGTGGTGCTTCCATTTGTATTTAATATTCATTTGTATTTATAACACGGTCACTGGGACTCGTTTTTCTCTATACTACAGCTGCCGCGGCACGTCACCACTTACACTTTTGATTGCCATTTTATACCGGAATTGTAATTGTAAATTTAAATTGATCGGAAAGATCTAGCGGGCGACTTTCTTGTCGCCGATGGTAAATTCAGCAATAAATAGCTAAGTACAGTTAAGGGCAAAGATATGTATACAAGTATTGTTATTAAAAATATGCAGTCAGAATAAGATGCAAAAAATAGAACTCATCCAAATGCTCATAAAAATGTACACATTACTCAACCCAAAAATATGTACAGTTAGTAAGCAATAATTTTGTATATGTCAGTTTTTACAGATATTTACATAAACCACAATAGAATGTCCGATGTCCGTCAAACCTAGAAAAACAATTATCAACATATTTTTAGTGTACTCGTACATTTGTCAGGAACAGTATCTATATTAATCAATATCAATATTACTCAATATTATCAATAATTAATAATTAAGCAGTGATAGCCGATTGGTAAAAGCACGCGCCTTGCGGGCACCAGGTCTTGGGTTCAAATCCCGGCTCGCACCTCTGGATTTTTCGAAATCTATGTGCGTATCATAATTTCTACATGATTATCACTTGCTTACGGTGAAGGAAAACATCGTGAGGAAACCTGCATGTCTTAGAGATCTAACCAATTTTCGAAAGACATGTGAAATCCGCCAACCCGCACTGGGCCAGCGTGGTGGATTATGGCCTGAATCCCCCTCGTGTTGAGGGGAGGCCCGTGCCCAGGAGTGGGACGTTAAAAGGGCTAAATTATTATTATTATATTATTATCAATAAATTGTCTTACCTACGTAAAGTAAGACTCTTTACAACAACATACAATTAAGTGGCTGGCCACTTAGAAATGAAGGATTACCGCACGTCTGGTCGCCCTTAATGATGTATATATATTTATGAATTTTATGGTGTTTCTAAATTTATGCGTTGATAAATGAGGACATGATATTGCACCTTTTGATGTTCCCTAATTTATGATCTCACTGATGACGACATTTTTTGAGATTTTGTGGTGTATATGTCGCCGCCAACTAGCTTAATTCGCCGTTCAATTTACAGCCTAGGCACTTAACTAAACGGCGCCGTTCAACTAGTGGCCTGAATGATATTCAGCCATTTGATCAAACAGCTAGGCAAATGACTTGGATCGATGACGTTTAACTACTTGCCTAGCCGTTTAATTACCTGCCTAGCCTGTTCATTTTAATTTAGTTCTACTTTCTGCCACCTAGCGCCGAAACTCACCAAACTGTCAATATCTCTATATTCTCTTTGGTCAATATGGCGTCGAAAAAAAACAACTTTGATGGAATAATTTTATTAGGTACTTAAGTTTTTACGATTTTTTTTTAGATCCACCGAATCTATTTGCCGGGTGGGGTTTCTGTGGGGTCATAAAAAAATAACCCTAACCTAAACCCATCCAGGTCGTTCTGCTTGGGTAGTATTTTGAAAAAGTTTTGTAGTACTTAAATGTCAACCAGTTGCCTAAGCATTAGCCAGCCAGTTTATTAAATGTTGTAATAGACGATACGGCTGAATATCATTCAGGCCGTTAGTTGAACGGCGCTGTTTGGTTAAGTGCCTAGGCTGTTAATTGAACGGCGAATTAGGCTAGTTGGCGGCGACATATACATATCTTTGCCTTTGACTGTACAAGGCGTGGCGGTCCCCGGCAGGCTCGCGCGCAGGCGGCGGCGGCGGCGGACGCGCGCGCGCGGCTGGCGCGGCTGGAGCCGGAGCCGCCGCGCCTGCGCGCCGCGCTCGCCGCGGAGACCGAGCGGCGCCGCGCGGAGAGCCGCCAGCTCGCGCGGAAGGTACGCTACCGGCCGCATCTGTCATATCTGGCAATATTGTTTTTCGTTTATGGTTTATATGACGTTAGCTGTCAGTTTGGGTTTTGTCTTTTTTTTTTTGGTTTTTCTCTGTATAAAATAAAACGTATAAAAATGCTTTTAAAAATCTCAATAGTCTTTTGTGCTGTAATATTAGTCATCACAAAGGCCTCTGGCCATTTAGAGTATGCATCCACAGTCACCGGATACATTTTGTTATACAACGGCCCTAAAAAATCTGCATGTAATCTATGCCATACTGTTGGTGGTTGTGGCCAAACTGTTAACTTTATTTTCTCAGGGTTTATACGATTCTGTAAACAAACCATGCAACCAGCGTCACGCGCACAGACCTAACCCTTTAGCTTGATGTGCGTCTTGGCTAAGCTGTAAGCACAACAAGCATCTGATGATAAATCAAATTTCGATCAAAGTTCGTATTGATTCCATCTGGTGTCCCTCAAGGTTCTCACTTGGGCCCACTGTTCTATAACGCTTTTCTTTACGATGTAATAACTTGCTTCAAACATTCGAAGTATCTACTATACGCTGACGACAAAAAAGTATTCCTTAGTGTGAGCTCTCCTGAAGACTGTATAAAGTTACAAAGCGATATAGACAGACTCTCAGCGTATTATGAGCGAAACAGAATTAGCGTTAATATTGATAAATGTATTCAGATCACATATACTCGCAAAGTAAACCCTGTGACACATCTTTACACAATAAACGGAACTCCTCTCAAACGTGCCACCGAAGTTCGCGATCTTGGTGTAATTTTAGACACTAAAATGTTATATGACAAACACATCCATACTATTGTAGAAAAGGCATACCGAACATTAGGATTTTTAGGCGAATATGCAAAAATTTCACGGACTTATCATGTTTAAAAACAATTTATTATGCCTATGTACGAAGCTTGCTCGAATTTGGAAGTATCATCTGGTCACCTCGATATGCCGTATATAGCAACAAAATAGAAAGAATACAAAAAAACTTCATAAATTTCCTTAAATACCAAACCAAAAGCCATTTTGCTACATATGAGGAGGCATGTCAACATTATAGTATTGTCAAACTCTCTGACAGAAGAACCCTTCTTGACATGGCCTTTCTTTACGACATTGTGAACAATAGACTCGATTGTCCCACCCTCACATCTTACTTTGGGCTAGCAGTCCCCTATCATAAGCCGCGTACTTCCATGCATAAAGTGTTTCATGTCCCAAGAAGCCATACTAATTATGGCCAGAACGAATTGGTTGCCCGGCTCACCTCTACATATAATGCTAATTTCGGCAATATTGACATTTTTAATTGTTCTAAACGCGTCTTTAAATCTAGTATTCTGAAACAAATGAGCCAATTTTCAAAAAAAGCCAAATTGTAAGACCTTACCTTACCTTAATTTAAAATTTAAATTTGAAATTTTAAACCTTTGCTTAGTGTAACTTAGTTATTATTCATTAATATTAATATTAACTATTAATATTATTATTTTTATTAGATTTTTCCTTTTCTTTTTTCTTCTTTTGCATGTACTAAGGTTTTTATAAGGTTTTTGTTTTAATTTAAAAAAAAAAATTCAAATGTATCACCCTATACGTCATCTCACGATGGCTATATATTGTAAATTTTGTGATATCCTGTAATTGGCGAAGTAATATTGTATGTGCACACTCTATGTCCTTGTAATAAATAAGCTGTTGCATGTCCAAATAAATAAATAAATATATAAACCCACAGCTGGGGTGCTACTCTTAGCAACGATAATCGATATATCGTGACCACAGACATAGATTTACATAGATAACGCAAATGCATGTACTTCGCGTGTACGACACCCCGACCAAGCGTCAAGTTTGGTCCCCGCTAACTTACAGTCCGCGCGACTGCAGATATCTATACAAATAAATAAAATTGGAGTGTCTGTTTGTAATATCAAAATAACATCTTTTCACTAAATGTATATGAAACCTATGACAAAAACGCGATTTTTTTTTTTTTTGTCTGTCTGTGTGTTTGTTCCGGGTAATCTCCGAAACGGCTGGACCGATTTTGGACAGGACTTTCACTGGCAGATAGCTGATGTTTTAAGGAGTAACTTAGGCTACTTTTATTTTAGAAAAACAAAATTTTAAAAAATGGGTCCTTTCGCGCGGGCCCAGTACGCGGGAGCGGGCTTTATTATTATGTTAAATTCCACGCAGACGAAGTCGCGGGCTCAGCTAGTAAATAAATAAATAAATAAAACCACAGCTCGGGTGCTACTCTTAGCAGCGATAATCGATATATCGTGACATTCGTATTGTCGAATCCTACTCTAAATTCCATAGTTTTTTCCGTCGTATATCGTCTGAACGAACGATAATTTTGTATTGTTCGTTAAGTAATCGATACGACGGCATGTCTCCAGGTGGCCGAGCTGACGGAGGAGCTGTCGGAGGCGAACAAGAAGCTGGAGTGGGAGGAGGGAGAGAACGGCGTGCTCAAGAAGAAGCACGCCAGCGCCGTCAAGGTACGTGCACACTACACGCGCCGGCGGGCACCGGGACCTGCACGGTAGCCGAGCTGTAGCCACTCTCTCGACCGGCGGGGTACTATCCTCTCGCAGAATATCTGCGTAAAGTATCTATTATATCTGCGGAGAGCCGGAATATTCAGACACAGCCTACCTTCCTCTATCTCCGTTCCACTCCCGTTCGGGTCGACAACATGCGAGCAATCCTTTGAAAGAAAAGAAAAATAAAGAAAAAACTTTGTTGCGACTAGCAGAAGAATAATATAAAGGATATAATAAATGGAACTAAAAAAATATGAAGCAAAGCTGAAGTGGGACTGGGCCGGCCACGTGGCACGCATGGATCCGCAAAGGTGGGCAAACCGTATTAATACCTGGACGCCCAAAGATGGTCACCGACGTCGCGGTAGACCAAGGCGGAGATGGCGCGACGATTTGAACACCTTTGCGGGTAAATCGTGGCCACAACAAGCCGAAGATAGGGCGTAAAAAAGGGGAGGCCTTTGCCCAGCAGTGGGACATAAAATAGGCTACTAAAAAAATAAAATATATAATGACATATTCTGCTCACCGCGAACGGACCCAATTCAGCATGTGCTGGTTGACAAGAACAAGCGCTAGTCTTCTTTGATAACGCAAGCGTCTGTGTGCTACAATTGTGATACAAAAACATGAATAACAGCTTGTGTTGGTTGCAGGAGCTGAACCGCGAGCTGCAGCGCGCGCTGAAGCGCTGCGAGCAGCTGGAGGCGCGCCGCGCGCCACCCGACGCGCCCTCCACCAGGGCGGGTGGGGACCTGTTATTATACCTTTATACTCATTTTCACCTTCGAATTCGGTACCGTGTGTCTTGCGCTTTTTACGCACAAACTTACTTAGCTGAGTTTGATGAATATCAGTTCAGTTTTGGTAATTATTCTCACGACCATTCCAAAGCGATTATGATTATTTTTTATAAATTTCATTCTTATGTCATACCTGTACAAAATGACACGTCAAAAGCGTACTCAAGATAGCTCTCAGACTTGAGATAGATTTATTAATACGAATATAAAGTATTAACTACTTTACTTTGTAAATCTAAAATTATCGGCTTTGTGGGATAGTTGAAGTACTAAAGGTTTTGTAGACTTTGTGAAATCTGTCAACAGCTGTCAAAACTTAACTTTGTGTTTTACCCCTCTCTGTTTTAAACCTGTATATTAGGGGGTGAGTTTACAAAGTGAAGTGTGTTGCGTGGCAGGGTCTGTGACGTCCCTGAGCAGCGGCGAGGGCGCGCCGCCGGACCCGCACGAGCGGCTGCACAACGGACACAGCGACGCGCTGCCAGACATACAGGTAGTGAACACGACCGGGGTCCCAAGAAGTCCTACCGCTAGGCTTCACAGTACGCCACTAGGGCCCGTATTCTTCTTCTTTCTCTAAAAATATGGCCCTCCCAGTTTAACAGGTATTTCGCCAGTGTCAAGTAACAAACAGTTAATAATAATACAATACAAAAATGTGACCCTCCACTTTGGAAAACCAAAATGGAGGCCCTACGCCCGTATCAATATATCAATCTCAATTCTGAGGCCGATCTTGGAAATGTCATTCGTATGTGATACCAGTGCTGAATGTCTTGTCAAAATACTACTTAACCACTAAAACCCACGGTGTACCAACTACCTCTGTTGTAGGGGTGTTACGGGAGCGTCGTGTAGATGCACCGTGACAGGGTGTGGCTAGGGACGTACTTTGTAGTGAAAACATATTCGTTATCTACGTAGTAAGCACGCTAATTGAGTTCTATGTGCACAATACGGGGATCGCTGCGTAGTAAACAGGTCATAAGGTCACTTTGTTTATATTTTCTAACAAATTTTATAACTTTCACGCTTATTAATCCAGGAGCAGTCGACAGTGGTGAGCCCAATTGTTGATTTCAAGCTTAATTTTCTTACAGATAAAATATCCAAGTTTATTCGGTCAAGTATTTTCTAAGGTTAGATCCGTGGTTATATATGTTGTTAATTGTTTCTGCCAGTAGATGTTATTTAGTTGAAATAGTACCGTTATTCGGCAGCAGATGGCGCTTTGGCAATTCAGCGCCATCTGGCGACGGCGTTGTAACTGACTAGTTTATAAATTCGTTAATAGATGGCGCTTATTTTATAAGTTTGCTATTCGACAATAGATGGCGCTACTATCTTGTTGATAGCGCCATCTAGTCCGCTCATTTGGACTTGCTAGTGTTTAGACTTAACAATAGATGGCGCTTATTTGGTAAATTTTCTACTCTGCAATAGATGGCGCTAATGTCAAATTATCAGCGCCATCGCTTATCGCAACCTACTAGTATTTATAGTTATTAATAAATGGCGTCATAAATTTTACATTAGTAGTACGGCTAGTCGACAACAGATGGGGCAATAAAGAAAGTTACAAGAAAATAAATAAATTTGTACTGCAATTGAAAGTTAAAAATTTAAATCGGCAAAGGCTCTACAAAGCATTTGTTATGCTTCGTAATTTTTACTTCCAGACCTATCATTATGGGGTAAATTATTAGTAAACCAACCACGAAAGGCAGTTAACGCTGGGTATTGTTCTGGTTGTGATTATTTCCGTACACGTGTCAGGTGCGCGAGCCGGACCGGCAGGCGCTGATAGAGCGCATCGTGTCGCTGCAGCGCGCGGCGGCGCGGCGCGCGGAGCGCAGCGAGTTCCTGGAGGAGCACGCGCGGCAGCTCACCGCCGAGCTGCGCGGCAAGTCGCGCCTGCTGCGGCATCTGCTGGCCGCGCTGCCCGCCGGCGCCGTCGCCTCGCAGGACATGGACGCCAACAAGGTACCATCATGTTGTATAATAATATATTATAAATATATACTATATCCACTGGCTTCTAGTGAAAAATAATTAATAATCTTTGTCATTTCTAAGAAAACATTGATAGCATCAGCCGGCAAATTCTTCCGCAGTAATGATAAATAAATGAATATAATAATGTTAGAAGTACTACTAATATTATGTATGCTTATTATTTTTGGATAGCCAACACGGAAACTAACCAAGGTAATATAGATTCCGTTAATATTGTTCTGGGAACTCGCGGTAATATTTGTCGCCGCGTCTTGGGGCCTCAATACACTTGTCAATATTCGTTTCAATACACTTGATTATGTTATGTTATGTGAGTGTAGAAGGAGATGGCTCGGCTGGGCGGCGGCGCGATGGCGGCGGTGTGGGGCGGCGCGGGCGGGGTCTCCGCCGAGCTGTCGCTGGAGATGACGCGCCGCCTGCAGGCCGTGCTCGAGGACGCGCTGCTCAAGAACATCACGCTCAAGGTGACACACACACACGCGCACACACACACACACACACACATACACACACACACACACACACACACACACACACACACACACACACACACACACACATACTTATATCACACACGCTTATATTGATATTGTTAAGTTGTTTTGAAGCGAAGCTTCTATACGGACGTTCGGGGCGCTCGCCGCGCGGCCACTCTATCCGTGCTCAGCGTCAGTAGCGTTACACGATATATACAGGTATACAGAGTGTCAGCTGCGGCGCCCTACGCTTTCTAATATAAAGCTTCGCTTCATTCGGGCGACAATAGACGGCAATGTTTTTTTTTAATTTTTTTAAATAATATTTATTTATCGTTTTACAATTGATCCCCAGGAAAACATGGACACGCTAGGAGCAGAGATCTCAAGACTAAAAGAACAACTGAAAGCCAATGAGTCGAAATAAAAATGTTGAAACTAAATAATTTAAATTAAATTTAAGCGTAATATAATCTATAAAGTATGTTGCTTGTTAAACACATTCCAAATTTTGTTCCAATGATTATAGTATTAATGAGTCGAGCTCAATTCTGAGGTCGACTCATTAATAATGACGTCACAATTTGAATACCTCAAAAAAAATGTTTGTACATTTCTGAAATCTTTATCCATTTTCTTCAAATACGAATGTTACGGATATGAGAATTAAAGTCTATGATAAATTAAATCATGTAATTATTTTTATGTGATAAAATGTTTTACATTTTCGTTTTGCATTGCAACAACAGTCGGAGACATACTGTCGAGAGATCTTCCAATAATTAATCATTTATTTAATTATTTTCGTCTCTAACAACATAACTTAAATTACATTACTCGATGGTATTTTGATAACCGCCTAAACAATTTTATTTTTTATGTATACTTTTATGTTATTATAAATGTGCTATTAAACGTAAAGAAGTATGTTCTAAGTTTGTATGTAGCTTTGTCTCCAGAACTGATGGCCCGATTTAGACGCGGTTTTTGTTCTATAGTTGGTATTCCTGAGGCAGTTCCTAGCTATGGTGGATTAGAATCGGTGCAGCAGTTTTGGAGGTAGGGATTTATAGATTTGTTAATTTATTTTTGTGTTATCTTCCTTCTTGCTCGACGTTAAAGTGCAAAAATGTGTCATAAATATTGTTTTATGAAAGAAAATGTATGGGCATATTAAATGTTGGTTGACATACCCTCACGCTTATGTTCCCCGCAGAGGTAGGCAGGTGCGCACATCAGTCACAGACCAATAAGTTAAGACACCGCTTACGTCCACTATTGCATGAGAATGCAATCGCCAAAAGTTGGCGGGGTGTCGGGGTAGCCGGCGATTGGTCCGCTCAAGGCCGAGGCCGAGACCTATCAAAATGTCAGGTGCAGTCATAGGCGAGCGGGGGCGCCCGCCCTATGCGGCGTCTATGCTTATTGGTCTGTGACAGCAGTGCCACCAACATTTCACCAATGGTATTTTGTCGGTCCCAATGTAGACGAGTGGCTGTTAGTGCGAGTAGAAACGAGTCCGCATGTTCGTCGCTCGTCTCGACTCGGCCAACATGTATAAAGTATCTAAGTGTATATTGTTATGCGGTGTGCACACTGTATATAGATTATTTAAAATTGAATTTTAAAAAGACAATCAGTAAAATACAAACCATATACAAATTAATTTAGCATATCTTCAATTACAGAGTATTTCTAAAAAAAAATATAAAAAACTAGCGTGTTTCAGAATGTCGACAGACAGCGCCATCTATCGGATCCAACAATAGCTAAAAACCATCAACTAGAACCCATAAGACCAAAAAGTATTGACTGTGTTAAAGATATATTAATCACTAGCTGCGCCCGCGACTTCGTCCGCGTACATTTTTAAATATATTAACTTTGACGTCATATTTATTTATATCGAATCAACAGCCTAAAAATAAGTTTCAAGCTTCCAACTCTAAAAATGATGATACTTACATACAAATGTTCACCCCTTGTAACCCCTTACAACCCTTTTTTCGCATTAAAAAGTAGCCTATGTCCTTTCTCAGGCTCTAGACTATCTGTGTGCCAAATTTAATTTAAATGGGTTCAGTAGTTTTGCCGCGAAAGCACGATAGACAGACAGACAGAGATACTTTCGCATTTATAATATTAGTAAGGATTGGTTTGAGTTTGCCTTATTTCTGTCTGTTACAATGTCTGCCAGTGTGCACACCGGCTGACGTTGTTGGAATGATGTTGAATTATTATAATTATAGTAATTATCATGAAACAAATCGTATGTACTTACTTAACTCTTAGTATTAAAATATTATAATGTTTATTACACTACTTGTAGATAAAAAAAAATATATTAAACATATTGTTGTAAATGGTGATTTTAAAGGCGAGGGCGACGGTTGGTGTTTGAAATATATTTTTCAGCGGCCATCTTGGTAGTTTTTCTTTTAGTTACAGGTGTTGTCACGCGCGAGTGTTTTACCGACTCCAAAAAAAGAGGTTATCAGTTCTAATTGTACATGAAAAAGTGTAAAAAATATGAAAAATAACTTGTTTCTTTTTATGTCACAGTAATCACAGATCAATTGTACACTTAATTAATTAATTATTTGTTTATTAACAAGGTGTTGTGTGGCGGCTACCGCTTGAGCACCATCATTGGCTCCGTGATGCTGAACGCCGCTATCAGATCCTGAAACAAAATGTATTTTAGTGTTTACCTGACGACCGCTTGGCGCAGTGGTTGCGAGCTTTGGAGGAAACATTAAAAACAAAAGGTGTTACAGGGATACAGCTGTAGACAGATTTCATAAGTCCACAACACTTTTAGTACTTCAACTGTCCTACAAAGCTATAGTTAAAGATTACCAAGTTAAGTTGGAAAAGACATGGTATACCCTTTCTGTTTCAACCTGTATAGTCCCTTACAGGACACGATATCTTTGTGTGTACTAAAAGTGAAAAACGATTAAGGCTCTCTAATGTCCATTCTCTTGTAACTACTTTATATTGTATCGTGTATTTACTTTGTCGAGCGTAGGCCGCTCGGCTCACTGCACCTGGTGGTTGCGGGTTTGATTCCCGCCGGGGTAAATTTCGGAAACGGTATTTTCGT